>CM042538.1:12122532-12222532 GCA_023630585.1 Cranoglanis bouderius | reverse complement strand
GCTTGCTCATTGGGGATAATTTCCTTAATTTAAAACCTATATCCTGAATTTATATGTTTTTGTAAAGCCGCTTTGTGACAATTTCCATTGTTAAAAGCGCTATACAAATTAAACTGAATTGAATTGAATCCCTATGTAGATGTTAGATATTTTGGTAGTAGATTTGGAACTACTACAAACCAAGGCAATGAATGAACAGACTGATTTGGTGAGTGAATTTAATAGATATGTGAAAGATAAGTACAAATATTTTAAACACATTTTTACAGATGGATCAAAAGATCCTATTACAGGAGATACAGGCTCTGCAGTAGTAGTTCCCAGTCAGAGGAATGAGATATACAGGCAGACCTCCAATAACTTAAGTGTATGTGCTGTTGAACTATATGCCATCTTGATAGCGTTTGAATGGATTAAACAAAATATACCAGGTAAAGCTTTAATTTATAGTCATTCAGTATCTGTCCTCTGGAGTCTCAAATCAGGTTTGACCAGAAATCATCAGGAGCTATTCTATGAAATAATGATTATCCACTCAAGATTAAAGAAGCAAGATAATGAGGTTATATTCATGTGGATCCCAGCGCATATTGGCATTATGGGAAATGAAAGGGTAGACAAAATAACCAAGCAAGCGTTGAAAAAAAGAGATTATAGACACGGACATCAATCTTTCAAGATCAGAAAGAAAGAGCATTGTATGGGAAAGAATTATTAAAGAATGGCAGCAACAATGGGATCAGGAATTAAAAGGAAGACATCTATATTCATTAAAAAGAAGAGTTGACACTGTGGAAAGAAGGGAAAAAACAGGAGAGAGGAGACAATTATGTCCCGACTAAGGGCAGGACACAATAAGTTTAATAGTGCACTTCATGTTATAGGGAAACATCCAACTGGATTTTGTGAACGTTGTCAAATACCAGAGACTGTAGAACATGTGCTTGTTATTAGTAGGAAATATGAAATACAGAGGATGGACATGATAACAGACGTGGAAAGAATAGGATTAACAGGACATGGAGTAAAGAATATATTGGAATGCAGTGGGAGTGAACAAGGAAGGAAATACTTCATCTGCTTTCTAATAAAAACTGGACTAATGACGAGAATATGACATGGTGCTCTGTATAGGAGTTAATTAAGTCCAGAAGATGGCAGTAGTGCGACATCAAGGATGCAAGCTGCCGTTAAAATCCAAAGAAGAAGAATAAGTAGTGCACTATAATAGGAGATAGGGAGCGGTTTCAGACACAGCGCGTCTTTACATGCAGTGACGAGATTTAGAATCAGAATCAGAATCAGATTTAGAATCAGAATCAGAATCAGATTTAGAATCACCTTTATTGCCAAGTACTGTGGGTTTACGTCAATGTTATATAGATATATAGAGACAGATATAGATAAGTGGTTTACATGTACAAGGAATTTGTCTTGGTGTACTGGTGCTTAACAATAACAGTAAAGCTAATTATCCAATTAAAACAACATCATGGTGAATATGAATGTACTTTGAACAAATGAAATATTTGATCAGTTTAAAGGGTTAAATGTTTTTAATAGCTAAAAGGCTAACTTTCGATAATCAATACAGCTTACCTATTTTACAAACCACAAGTTAGCTAAACAACATTTAGAGCCTAGTCTAGTCTTTTGTTGTTAAATGTATGTTTAAGTTTTAAATATGGAGTTAAGGCTAAACTAATAACACATTACTGTTTCAGCCTCCGAAACAGAAAGGCACAGGGAAGTCTGTGAAGAGAAAGAGCGGTACTGTAGTCTATGGACTTTCTACAGAGGACATGTCGAAGGAGCAGGTAAAGTTTAAGAAATGTGCAAATTGTCTTATCCTAACTAAATCATCACCTAAATATAAATGTATAAATATAGTAACCTTTTTTAAAATTAAGCTCCAGCCGTTTCTTGTGAGCTCTTTCGACTCCAGCTGTTTCGTGTGCGTTCTTTTTGGTCCAGCTGTTTCTTGGGCGCTCTTTTTGGTCCAGCTGTTTCTTGGGCGCTGTTTTTGGTCCAGCTGTTTCGTCTGTGCGCTTTTGGTTTCATCTGTTTGTGTGTGCTCTTTCCACTCCTGTTGTTTCGTCGGCGCTCTTTCGGCTCCAGCTGTTTCGTGGGCACTCTTTAGGTTGCTGCTGTTTTGTGTGCGCTCTTTCTGCTCCAGCTGTTTCGTGTGCGCTCTTTTTGGTCCAGCTGTTTTGTGGGTGTTCTTTTTGGTCCAGCTGTTTTGTCCGCTCTTTCGCCTCCTGCTGTTTCTTGGGCGCTCTTTAGGCTCCAGCTGTTTCGTGTGCGCTCTTTTGACTTATGCTCTTTCGTGTGCACTCTTTCGGTCCAGCTGTTTTGTGTGTGCTCGTTTGACTCCATCTGTTTCGTGTGCGTTCTTTTGACTCCAGCTGTTTCGTGGGCATTCTTTTTGGTCCAGCTGTTTTGTCCGCTCTTTCGCCTTCTGCTGTTTCTTGGGCGCTCTTTTTGGTCCAACTGTTTCACGTGCACTCTTTTTGGTCCAGCTTTTTCTTTTGCGCTGTTTTGTGTGCGCTCTTTTGGTCCAGCTGTTTCGTCTCCCGCTTTTTTGTGTGCGCTCTTTTGACGCAATCTTTTTCGTGGGTGCTCTTTTTGGTCCAGCTGTTTTGTGTGTGCTCTTTCGACTCCAGCTGTTTCGTGTGCTCTCTTTGGACACCTGCGGTTACATGTGCACTGTTTCGGCTCCTGCTGTTTTGTGGGTGCTCTTTTTGGTCCAGCTGTTTTGTGTGCGCTCTTTTAGTCCAGCTGTTTCGTCTTTGCTCTTTCGACTCCTGCTGTTTCGTGTGCTCTCTTTAGGCTCCTGCTGTTTCTTGTGCGCTCTTTTTAGTCCAGTTGTTTTGGCTCTTGCTGTTTCGTCTTCGCTCTTTCGACTCCTCCTGTTTTTTGTGAGCTCTTTCGACACCTGTGGTTACATGTGCACTGTTTCGACTCCTGCTGTTCCGTGTGCTCGCTTTCGACTCCCGCTTTTTTGTGTGCGCTCTTTTGGCTCCAGCTGTTTAGAGTGCGTTCTCCTGGGTCCAGCTGTTTCGTGTACGCTCTTTCGACTCCTGCTGTTTCGTGTGAGCTCTTTTTGGTCCAGCTGTTTCGTGTGCGCTCTTTAGGGTCCAGCTGTTTCGTGGGGGCTCTTTTTGGTCCAGCTGTTTCGACTCCTGCTGTTTCTTGTGTGCTCTTTCAGCTCCAGCTCCACACGTTTTTCGTGTGCGCTCTTTCAAGTGCGTTCTTCTGGGTCCAGCTGTTTCATTTGCGCTCTTTCGACTGCTTGTGTTTCGTGTGCGCTCTTTTTGGTCCAGCTGTTTCCGCTCCTTCTGTTTCGTGTGCACTCTTTTTGGTCCAGCTGTTTTTTTGTGCTCTCTTTCGAATCCTGCTGTTTTGTTGGCAATCTTTTTGGTTCATGTTGTTTTGGCTCCAGCCGTTTCTTGTGCGTTCGTCCGGGTCCAGCTGTTTCGTGTGAGCTCTTTCGACTCCTGCTGTTTCGTTGGTGCTCTTTCGACTCCTGCCGTTTCGTGTGAGGTCTTTTTGGTCCAGCTGTTTTGTGTGAGCTCTTTCGACACCTGCGGTTACGTGTGTACTGTTTGTGCTCCAGCTGTTTCTTATGCACTCTTTCGACTCCTCCTCTTTCGTGTGAGCTCTTTCCACTCCTGCTGTTTCTTGGGCATGCTTTTTGCTCCAGCTCTTTCAACACCTGTGGTTTTATGTGCACTGTTTCGTCTCCTTCTGTTTCGTGGGCGCTCTTTTGGTCCAGCTGTTTCGTCTCCTGCTGTTTTGTGTGCACTTTTTTTGGGCCAGCTGTTTTGTGTGCGCTCTTTCGACTCCTGCAGTTTTGTGTTCGCTCTTTTGGTCCAGCCATTTCTTGTGCGCTCTTTCGGCTCCAGCTGTTTAGATTGCTTTCTTCTGGGTCCAGCTGTTTTGTGTAAACTCTTTTGACTCCAGCTGTTTCGTGGGTGCTCTTTTTGGTCCAGCTGTTTCGGCTCCTGATGTTTCTTTTGTGCGCTTTCGACTCCTGCTGTTTCGTGTGCACTCTTTAGGCTCCTGCTGTTTCGTGTGCGCTCTTTAGGCTCCTGCTGTTTCGTGGGCGCTCTTTTTGGTCCAGCTGTTTTGCTCCAGCTGTTTCGGCTTCAGCTGTTTTGTGTGCGCTCTTTACGCTCCAGCTGTTCCTTGTGCGCTCTTTTTGGTGCAACTTTTTCGTGTGCGCTCTTTAGGCTCCAGCTGTTTCGTGGGCGCTCTTTTTGGTCCAGCTATTTCGTGTGTGCTCTTTCGACTCCAGCTGTTTTGTGGGCGCTCTTTTTGGTCCAGCTGTTTCGCGTCCAGTTGTTTCGTCTGCACTGTTTCGACTCCTGCTGTGTCGTGTGAGCTCTTTTGGCTACAGCTGTTTTTTGTGCTCTCTTTCGACTCCTGCTGTTTCGTGTGAGCCCTTTCGACTCCTGCTGTTTCGTGGGTGCTCTTATTGGTCCAGCTGTTTTGTGTGAGCTCTTTTTGGTCCAGCTGTTTCGGCTCCTGCTGTTTCGTGTGAGCTCTTTTTGTTCCAGCTGTTTCGGCTCGTGCTGATTTTTGTGCGCTATTTTGTTCCAGCTGTTTCGACTCCTGCCGTTTTGTGTGCGCTCTTTTTGGTCCAGCTGTTTCGGCTCCTGCTGTTTCGTGTACGCTCTTTAGGCTCCAGCTGTTTCGTGTGCGCTCTTTAGGCTCCAGCTGTTTCGTGTGCTCTCCTTCAGCCCCAGCCTTTTCTTCTGACCTCTTTCAACTCCTTCTGTTTCGTGTGAGCTCTTTCGACTTCTACTGTTTCGTGTGAGCTCTTTTTGGTCCAGCTGTTTCGCGTCCAGTTGTTTCGTCTGCACTGTTTCGACTCCTGCTGTTTCGTGTGAGCTCTTTTGGCTCCAGCTGTTTTTTGTGCTCTCTTTCGACTCCTGCTGTTTCGTGTGCGCCCTTTCGACTCCTGCTGTTTCGTGGGTGCTCTTTTTGGTCCAGCTGTTTTGTGTGAGCTCTTTTTGGTCCAGCTGTTTCGGCTCCTGCTGTTTCGTGGGTGCTCTTTTTGGTCCAGCTGTTTCGGCTCCTGCTGTTTCGTGTGAGCTCTTTTTGTTCCAGCTGTTTCGGCTCGTGCTGATTTGTGTGCGCTATTTTGGTCCAGCTGTTTCGACTCCTGCCGTTTTGTGTGCGCTCTTTTTGGTCCAGCTGTTTCGGCTCCTGCTGTTTCGTGTACGCTCTTTAGGCTCCAGCTGTTTCGTGTGCGCTCCTTCAGCCCCAGCCTTTTCTTCTGACCTCTTTCAACTCCTTCTGTTTCGTGTGAGCTCTTTCTACTTCTACTGTTTCGTGTGAGCTCTTTTTGGTCCAGCTGTTTCGCGTTCAGTTGTTTCGTCTGCACTGTTTCGACCCCTGCTGTTTCGTGTGAGCTCTTTTGGCTCCAGCTGTTTTTTGTGCTCTCTTTCGACTCCTGCTGTTTCGTGTGAGCCCTTTCGACTCCTGCTGTTTCGTGAGTGCTCTTTTTGGTCCAGCTGTTTTGTGTGAGCTCTTTCTGGTCCAGCTGTTTCGGCTCCTGCTGTTTCGTGGGTGCTCTTTTTGGTCCAGCTGTTTCGGCTCCTGCTGTTTCGTGTGAGCTCTTTTTTGTTCCAGCTGTTTCGGCTCGTGCTGATTTGTGTGCGCTATTTTGGTCCAGCTGTTTCGACTCCTGCCGTTTTGTGTGCGCTCTTTTTGGTCCAGCTGTTTCGGCTCCTGCTGTTTCGTGTACGCTCTTTAGGCTCCAGCTGTTTCGTGTGCGCTCTTTAGGCTCCAGCTGTTTCGTGTGCGCTCCTTCAGCCCCAGCCTTTTCTTCTGACCTCTTTCAACTCTATCTGTTTCGTGTGAGCTCTTTTTGGTCCAGCTGTTTCGTGTGCGCTCTTTAGGCTTCTGCTGTTTCGTGTGCGCTCTTTAGGCTCCAGCTGTTTTGTGGGTGCTCTTTTGGTTCCATCTGTTTGTGTGCGATCTTTCGGGTCCAGCTGTTACATGTGCACTGTTTTGGCTCCAGCTGTTTCATATGCTCTGTTTCGTCTCCCCCTTTTTCGTGTACGCTCTTTAGGCTCCAGCTGTTTCGTGTGCGCTCTTTAGGCTCCAGCCGTTTCTTGTGCACTGATTCGGCTCCAGCTGTTTCGTGTGAGCTCTTTTGGCTCCAGCCGTTTCTTGTGCACTGATTCGACTCCTGCTCTTTCGTGTGAGCTCTTTCGGCGCCATCTGTTTCATGGGTGCTCTTTTTGGTCCAGCTGTTTCGTGGGGGATCTTTTTGGTTCAGCTGTTTTGTCTTCATTGTTTCAACTCCTGCTGTTTCATTTGCGCTCTTTAGGCTCCAGCTGTTTCGTGTGCGCTCTTTTTGGTCCAGATGTTTCGTGTGCGCTCTTTCGGCTCCTGTTGTCCGGTTTTGGCTCCAGCTATTTCGTGTGCGCTCTTTCGACTCCTGCTTTCGTGGGTGCTCTTTTTGGTACAGCTGTTTCGTGGGCGCTCTTTTTGGTCCAGCTGTTTCGGCCCCTGCTGTTTCTCGTGCGCTCTCTTTGGTCCAGCTGTTTCGGCTCCAGCTGTTTCGTGTGAGCTCTTTCGGCTCCAGCCGTTTCTTGTGCACTCTTTCAACACCTGCGTTTGCATTTGCACTGTTTCGTCTCCAGCTGTTTCTTCTGCACTGATTCGACTCCTGCTCTTTCGTGCGAGGTCTTTCGGCTCCATCTGTTTCATGGGTGCTCTTTTTGGTCCAGCTGCTTCGGCTCCTGCTGTTTTGTGTGCGATCTTTCGATTCCTGCTATTTCATGGCCACTCTTTCGACTCCCGCCGTTTCGCGTGCGCTCTTTTTGGTCCAGCTGTTTTGACTCCAGCTGTTTCGTGTCCGCTCTTTCAACTCCCGCCGTTTTGTGTGCGCTCTTTTTGGTCCAGCTGTTTCGGCTCCTGCTGGTTTGTGTGCGCTCTTTCGATTCCTCCTGTTTCGTGGGCGCTCTTTTTGGTCCAGCTGTTTCGTGTGCGCTCTTTTGTCTCCAGCTGTTTCCTGTGCGCTCTTTCGGCTCCTGCTCTCCGGTTTCCGTCCAGCTGTTTGTGTGCGCTCTTTCAGCTCCAGCCGTTTCTTGTGCGCTCTTTTTGGTCCAGCTGTTTCCGCTCCTGCTGTTTCGTGTGCGCTCTTTCGACTCCTGCTGTTTCGTGTGAGCTCTTTCGGCTCCAGCTGTTTCGTGTGAGCTCTTTCGGGTCCAGCCGTTTCTTGTGCACTGATTCGACTCCTGCTCTTTCGTGTGAGCTCTTTCGGCGCCATCTGTTTCATGGGTGCTCTTTTTGGTCCAGCTGTTTCGTGGGCGATCTTTTTGGTACAGCTGTTTTGTCTTCATTGTTTCAACTCCTGCTGTTTCATTTGCGCTCTTTAGGCTCCAGCTGTTTCGTGTGCGCTCTTTTTGGTCCAGATGTTTCGTGTGCGCTCTTTCGGCTCCTGTTGTCCGGTTTTGGCTCCAGCTATTTCGTGTGCGCTCTTTCGATTCCTGCTTTTCGTGGGTGCTCTTTTTGGTACAGCTGTTTCGTGGGCGCTCTTTTTGGTCCAGCTGTTTCGGCCCCTGCTGTTTCTCGTGCGCTCTTTTTGGTCCAGCTGTTTCGGCTCCAGCTGTTTCGTGTGAGCTCTTTCGGCTCCAGCCGTTTCTTGTGCACTCTTTCAACACCTGCATTTGCATTTGCACTGTTTCGTCTCCAGCTGTTTCTTCTGCACTGATTCGACTCCTGCTCTTTCGTGCGAGCTCTTTCGGCTCCATCTGTTTTATGGGTGCTCTTTTTGGTCCAGCTGCTTCGGCTCCTGCTGTTTTGTGTGCGATCTTTCGATTCCTGCTATTTCGTGGCCACTCTTTCGACTCCCGCCGTTTCGCGTGCGCTCTTTTTGTTCCAGCTGTTTCGAATCCAGCTGTCTCGTGTCCGCTCTTTCAACTCCCGCCGTTTTGTGTGCGCTCTTTTTGGTCCAGCTGTTTCGGCTCCTGCTAGTTTGTGTGCGCTCTTTCGATTCCTGCTGTTTCGTGGGCGCTCTTTTTGGTCCAGCTTTTTCCTGTGCGCTCTTTTGTCTCCAGCTGTTTCCTGTGCGCTCTTTCGGCTCCTGCTCTCCGGTTTCCGTCCAGCTGTTTGTGTGCGCTCTTTCAGCTCCAGCCGTTTTTTTGTGCGCTCTTTCGACTCCCGCTGTTTCTTGTGCTCTCTTTCGGCTCCAGCTGTTTCTTGTGCGCTCTTTTTGGTCTAGCTGTTTTGACTCCTGCTGTTTCTTGTGCGCTCTTTTTGGTCCAGCTGTTTCTGCTCCTGCTGTTTCGTCTTCGCTCTTTTGACTCCTGCTGTTTCATGTGCGCTCTCTCGACTCATCCTGTGTCGTGGGCGCTCTTTTTGGTCCAGCTGCTTTGTGTGCGCTCTTTTTGGTCCAGCTGTTTCGTATGTGCTCTTTCAACTCCTGCTGTTTCGTGTGCTCTCTTTCGGCTCCTGCTGTTTCTTGTGCGCTTTTTCGGCTCCAGCTTTTTAGTGTCCGCTCTTTAGGCTCCAGCTGTTTCGTGGGCGCTCTTTTTGGTCCAGCTGTTTCGTGTGCTCTCTTTTGGCTCCAGCTGTTTCTTGTGCGATCTTTTTGGCTCCAGCTGTTTCGTGTGCGCTCTTTAGGCTCCAGCTGTTTCTTGTGCGATCTTTTAGGCTCCAGCTGTTTCGTGTGCGCTCTTTAGGCTCCAGCTGTTCATGGGCGCTCTTTTTGGTCCAGCTCTTTCGAATCCTGTTGTTTCGTGGGCGGTCTTTTTGGTCCAGCTGTTTCGACTCCAGTCGTTTCTTGTGTGCTCTTTCGACTCCTGCTGTTTTGTGTGCGATCTTTAGGCTCCTGCTGTTTCGTCTTCACTCTTTCGACTCCTACTGTTTCGTGTACGCTCTTTCGACACCTGCGGTTATGTATGCACTGTTTCAGCTCCAGCTGTTTCGTGTGCGCTGTTTCGGCTCCAGCTGTTTCGCGTGCGCTGTTTCGGCTCCAGCTATTTCGTGTGCGCTGTTTCGGCTCCAGCTGTTTCGCGTGCGCTTTTTCGGCTCCAGCTGTTTCGTGTGCGCTCTTTTTTGTCCAGCTGTTTCATGTGCGGTCTTTCGACTCCCGCTGTTTCGTGTGCACTGTTTCGGCTCCCGATTTTTCGTGTGCTGTCTTTAGGCTCCATCTGTTTCGTGTGCGCTCTTCTGGGTCCAGCTGTTTCTTGTGCGCTCTTTTCGACCCCTGCAGTTTTGTGTGCGCTCTTTTTGGTCCAGCTGTTTCGTGTCCGCTCTATTGGCTCCAGCTTTTTCGTGTGTGCTCTTTCGACTCACACTGTTTCGTGTACGCTCTTTTGGTCCAGCTGTTTCGTTGGCGCTCTTTTTGGTCCAGCTGTTTCATGCGCGCTCTTTCAACTCCTGCTCTTTCGTGTGAGCTCTTTATGCTCCAGCTGTTTCTTGGGTGCTCTTTTTGGTCCAGCTGTTTGAGCTCCACCTGTTTCATGCGCGCTCTTTCAGCTCCAGCCGTTTCTTGTGAGCTCTTTCGACTCCTTTTGTTACGTGTGCTCTTTTTGGTCCAACTGTTTCGTGTGTGCTCTTTTTGGTCCAGCTGTTTCGTGTGCGCTCTTTTTGGTCCAGCTGTTTCGTGTGCGCTCTTTTTTGTCCAGCTTTGTCGTGTGTGCTCTTTCGGCTCCAGTTGTTTAGAGTGCGCTATTTAGACTCCAGCTGTTTAGACTGCGTTCTTCATAGTCCAGCTGTTCGTGTGCGCTCTTTTGACACCTGTGGTTACATGTGCGCTCTTTCGACTCTTGCTGTTTCGTGTGCGCTCTTTTTGGTCCAGCTGTTTCGTGTGCGCTCTTTAGGCTCCAGATGTTTCGTGTGCGCTGTTTAGGCTCCTGCTGTTTTCTGTGTGCTCTTTTGGTCCAGCTGTTTCGGGTGCGCTCTTTCAACACCTGTGGTTACATGTGCTGTTTTGTGTGCACTCTTTTGGCTCCAGCTGTTTAGAGTGCGTTCTCCTGGGTCCAGCTGTTTCGTGTGCGCTCTTTCGACTCCAGCTGTTTCGTGGGCGTTCTTTTTGGTCCAGCTGTTTTGTCCGCTCTTTCGCCTCCTGCTGTTTTTTGGGCGCTCTTTTTGGTCCAGCTGTTTCGTGTGGGCTCTTTCGGCTCCTACTGGTTCGTGTGCGCTCTTTCGACTCCAACTGTTTTATATGCGCTCTTTAGGCTCCAGCTGTTTCGTGTGCGCTCTTTAGGCTCCAGCTGTTTCGTGTGCGCTCTTTTGACTCCCGCTGTTTCGTGTGCGCTCTTTGGACACATGGGGTTACATGTGCAATGTTTAGGCTCCAGCTGTTTCGTGTGCGCTCTTTCGACTCTTGCTGTTTCATGTGCGCTCTTTCGACTCCTGCTGTTTCGTGTGCGCTCTTTTTGGTCCAGCTGTTTCGTGTGCGCTCTTTTTGGTCCAACTGTTTCGTGTGCGCTCTTTTTGGTCCAGCTGTTTCGTGTCCGCTCTTTTTGGTCCAGCTTTTTCGGGTGCGCTCTTTTGGTCCAGCTTTTTCGGGTGCGCTCTTTCAACACCTGTGGTTACATGTGCTGTTTTGTGTGCACTCTTTTGGCTCCAGCTGTTTAGAGTGCGTTCTTCTGGGTCCAGCTGTTTCGTGTGCGCTCTTTCGACTCCAGCTCTTTCGTGGGCGTTCTTTTTGGTCCAGCTGTTTTGTCCCCTCTTTCGCCTCCTGCTGTTTCTTGGGCGCTCTTTTTGGTCCAGCTGTTTCGTGTGGGCTCTTTCGGGTCCTACTGGTTCGTGTGCGCTCTTTCGACTCCAACTGTTTTATGTGCGCTCTTTAGGCTCCAGCTGTTTCGTGTGCGCTCTTTCGACTCCCGCTGTTTCGTGTGCGCTCTTTCGACTCCAGCTGTTTCGTGGGCGTTCTTTTTGGTCCAGCTGTTTTGTCCCCTCTTTCGCCTCCTGCTGTTTCTTGGGTGCTCTTTAGGCTCCAGCTGTTTCGTGTGCGCTCTTTAGGCTCCAGCTGTTTCGTGTCCGCTCTTTTTGTCCAGCTGTTTCGTCTCCCGCTTTTTTGTGTACGCTCTTTTGACGCCATCTTTTTCGTGTGTGCTCTTTTCAACTCCTGCAGGTTTGTGTGCGCTCTTTTTGGTCCAGGTGTTTCATGTGCGCTCTTTCGACTCCTGCTGTTTCGTGTGCGCTGTTTTTGGTCCAGCTGTTTCGTGTGCGCTCTTTTTGGTCCAGCTGTTTCCTGTGTGCTCTTTTGGTCCAGCTGTTTCGGGTGCGCTCTTTCAACACCTGTGGTTACATGTGCTGTTTTGTGTGCACTCTTTTGGCTCCAGCTGTTTAGAGTGCGTTCTCCTGGGTCCAGCTGTTTCGTGTGCGCTCTTTCGACTCCAGCTGTTTCGTCGGCGTTCTTTTTGGTCCAGCTGTTTTGTCCGTTCTTTCGCCTCCAGCTGTTTCGTGTGCGCTCTTTTTGGTCCAGCTGTTTCGTGTGCGCTCTTTTTGGTCCAGCTGTTTCGTTTGCGCTCTTTTTGGTCCAGCTGTTTCCTGTGCGCTCTTGTTGGTCCAGCTGTTTCGTGTGCACTCTTTATTCTTCTACTGTTTCGTGTGCACTCTTTTTGGTACAGCTGTTTCGTGTGCCCTCTTTTTGGTCTAGCTATTTCCTGTGTGCTCTTTTGGTCCAGCTGTTTCGGGTGCGTTCTCCTGGGTCCAGCTGTTTCGTGTGCGCTCTTTCGACTCCAGCTGTTTCATGGGCGTTCTTTTTGGTCCAGCTGTTTTGTCCACTCTTTCGCCTCCTGCTGTTTCTTGGGCGCTCTTTTTGGTCCAGCTGTTTCGTGTGGGCTCTTTCGACTCCAACTGTTTTATGTGCGCTCTTTCGACTCCCGCTGTTTCGTGTGCGCTCTTTAGGCTCCAGCTGTTTCGTGTGCGCTCTTTCGACTCCCGCTGTTTCGTGTGCGCTCTTTGGACACCTGCGGTTACATGTGCAATGTTTCGGCTCCTGTTGTTTTGTGTGCGCTCTTTTGGTCCAGCTGTTTCAGCTTCTGCAGTTTTGTGTCCGCTCTTTTTGTCCAGCTGTTTCGTTTCCCGCTTTTTTGTGTGTGCTCTTTTGACGTCATCTTTTTCGTGGGTGCTCTTTTCGACTCCTGCAGTTTTGTGTGCGCTCTTTTTGGTCCAGCTGTTTCGTGCACGCTCTTTCGACTCCTGCTGTTTCATGTGCGCTCTTTCGACTCCTGCTGTTTCGTTGGCGCTCTTTCGGGTCCAGCTGTTTCGTGTGGGCTTTTTCGGCTCCTACTGGTTCGTGTGCACTCTTTCGACTCCAACTGTTTTATGTGCGCTCTTTATGCTCCAGCTGTTTCGTGTGCACTCTTTAGGCTCCAGCTGTTTCGTGTGCGCTCTTTCGACTCCTGCTGTTTCATGTGCGCTCTTTGGACACCTGCGGTTACATGTGCAATGTTTCGGCTCCTGCTGTTTCGTGTGCGCTCTTTTTGGTCCAGCTGTTTCGTGTGCGCTCTTTTTGTTCCAGCTGTTTCCTATATGCTCTTTTGGTCCAGCTGTTTCGGGTGCGCTCTTTCAACACCTGTGGTTACATGTGCTGTTTTGTGTGCACTCTTTTGGCTCCAGCTGTTTAGAGTGCGTTCTCCTGGGTCCAGCTGTTTCGTGTGCGCTCTTTCGACTCCAGCTGTTTCGTGGGCGTTCTTTTTGGCCCAGCTTTTTAGAGTCCGCTCTTTCGCCTCCTGCTGTTTCGTGTGCGCTCTTTTTGGTCCAGCTGTTTCGGCTGCGCTCTTTCAACACCTGTGGTTACATGTGCTGTTTTGTGTGCACTCTTTTGGCTCCAGCTGTTTCTTGTGCGCTCCTTTTGGTCCAGCTGTTTCGTGTGGGCTCTTTCGGCTCCTACTGGTTCGTGTGCGCTCTTTCTACTCCAACTGTTTTATGTGCGCTCTTTAGGCTCCCGCTGTTTCGTGTGCGCTCTTTAGGCTCCAGCTGTTTTATGTGCGCTCTTTAGGCTCCAGCTGTTTCTTGTGCGCTCTTTCGACTCCCGCTGTTTCGTGTGCGCTCTTTAGGCTCAAGCTGTTTCGTGTGCGCTCTTTCGACTCCAGCTGTTTCGTGTGCGCTCTTTTTGGTCCAGCTGTTTCGTGTGCGCTCTTTATTCTTCTATTGTTTCGTGTGCGCTCTTTTTGGTCCAGCTGTTTCGTGTGTGCTCTTTATTCTTCTATTGTTTCGTGTGCGCTCTTTTTGGTCCAGCTGTTTCGTGTGCGCTCTTTTTGGTCCAGCTGTTTCCTGTGCGCTCTTGTTGGTCCAGCTGTTTCGTGTGCACTCTTTATTCTTCTACTGTTTCGTGTGCCCTCTTTTTGGTCTAGCTATTTCCTGTGTGCTCTTTTGGTCCAGCTGTTTCGGGTGCGTTCTCCTGGGTCCAGCTGTTTCGTGTGCGCTCTTTCGACTCCAGCTGTTTCATGGGCGTTCTTTTTGGTCCAGCTGTTTTGTCCACTCTTTCGCCTCCTGCTGTTTCTTGGGCGCTCTTTTTGGTCCAGCTGTTTCGTGTGGGCTCTTTCGGCTCCTACTGGTTCGTGTGCGCTCTTTCGACTCCAACTGTTTTATGTGCGCTCTTTCGACTCCCGCTGTTTCGTGTGCGCTCTTTAGGCTCCAGCTGTTTCGTGTACGCTCTTTAGGCTCCTGCTGTTTCGTGTACGCTCTTTAGGCTTCTGCTGTTTCGTGGGTGCTGTTTTTGGTCCAGCTGTTTTGTGTGCGATCTTTTGACACCTGTGTTTACATGTGCAATCTTTCGGCTCCAGCTGTTTCGTGTCTGCTCTTTCGAATCCCGCAGTTTAGAGTGCGTTCTTCTAGGTCCATCTGTTTCGTGTGCGCTCTTTTGACACTTGTAGTTACATGTGTGCTCTTTCGGCTCCAGCTGTTTCGTGTGCCCTCTTTTGGTCCAGCTGTTTCGGCTCCTGCTGTTTCGTGTACGCTCTATTTGGTCCAGCTGTTTCTTCTGTGCTCTTTCAATTCCTGCTGTTCGTCGAAAGCTGTTGTCCAGCTTTGTCGTGTGTGCTCTTTCAACACTTGTGGTTCCCTGTGCTGTTTTGTGTGCACTCTTTTGGCTCCAGCTGTTTAGAGTGCGTTCTCCTGGGTCCTGCTGTTTTGTGTGCGCTCTTTAGGCTCCAGCTGTTTCGTGGGCGCTCTTTTTGGTCCAGCTGTTTCATGTGCACTCTTTATGCTCCTGCTGTTTCGTGGGCGCTCTTTTTGGTCCAGCTGTTTCATGTGCACTCTTTATGCTCCTGCTGTTTCGTGGGCGCTCTTTTTGGTCCAGCTGTTTCTTGTGTGCTCTTTTGGCTCCAGCTGTTTAGAGAGCGTTCTCCTGGGTACAGCTGTTTCGTGTGAGCTCTATCGGCTCCAGCTTTTTCGTGGGCGTTCTTTTTGGTCCAGCTGTTTCCTGTGTGCTCTTTTGGTCCAGCTGTTTCGGGTGCGCTCTTTCAACACCTGTGGTTACATGTGCTGTTTTGTGTGCACTCTTTTGGCTCCAGCTGTGTCGTGTGCGCTCTTTCGACTCCAACTGTTTCGTGTGCGCTCTTTCGACTCCAGCTGTTTCGTGGGCGTTCTTTTTGGTTCAGCTGTTTTGTCCACTCTTTCACCTCCTGCTGTTTCTTGGGCGCTCTTTTTGGTCCAGCTGTTTCGTGTGCGCTCTTTTTGGTCCAGCTGTTTCGTGTGCGCTCTTTTTGGTCCAGCTGTTTCGTGTGCGCTCTTTTTGGTCCAGCTGTTTCGTGTGCGCTCTTTTGGCCCCAGCTTTTTCGTGTGTGCTATTTCGACTCACACTGTTTCGTGTACGCTCTTTTGGTCCAGCTGTTTCGTTGGCGCTCTCTTTGGTCCAGCTGTTTCGTGCGCGCTCTTTCAACTCCTGCCGTTTCTTGTGAGCTCTTTCGACTCCTTTTGTTTCATGTGTGCTCTTTTTGGTCCAACTGTTTGAGCTTCAGCTGTTTCATGCACGCTCTTTCAGCTCCAGCCGTTTCTTGTGAGCTCTTTCGACTCCTTTTGTTTCATGTGTGCTCTTTTTGGTCCAACTGTTTCGTGTGCGCTCTTTTTGGTCCAGCTGTTTCGTGTGCGCTCTTTTTGGTCCAACTGTTTCGTGTGCGCTCTTTTTGGTCCAGCTGTTTCGTGTGCGCTCTTTTTGGTCCAACTGTTTTGTGTGCCCTCTTTAGACTCCTGCTGTTACGTGTGTGCTCTTTAGGCTCCAGCTGTTTCGTGTGCGCTCTTTAGGCTTCTGCTCTTTCGTGTGTGCTCTTTAGCCTCCAGCTGTTTGATGTGCGCGCTTTAGGCTCAAGCTGTTTCGTGTACGCTCTTTAGGCTCCTGCTGTTTCGTGTACGCTCTTTAGGCTCCAGCTGTTTCGTGTACGCTCTTTAGGCTCCTGCTGTTTCGTGTACGCTCTTTAGGCTTCTGCTGTTTCGTGGGTGCTGTTTTTGGTCCAGCTGTTTTGTGTGCGATCTTTTGACACCTGTGGTTACATGTGCAATCTTTCGGCTCCAGCTGTTTCGTGTCTGCTCTTTCGAATCCCGCAGTTTAGAGTGCGTTCTTCTAGGTCCATCTGTTTCGTGTGCGCTCTTTTGACACTTGTAGTTACATGTGTGCTCTTTCGGCTCCAGCTGTTTCGTGTGCCCTCTTTTGGTCCAGCTGTTTCGGCTCCTGCTGTTTCGTGTACGCTCTATTTGGTCCAGCTGTTTCTTCTGTGCTCTTTCAATTCCTGCTGTTCGTCGGCGCTCTTTTTTGTCCAGCTTTGTCGTGTGTGCTCTTTCGGCTCCAGTTGTTTAGAGTGCGCTATTTAGACTCCAGCTGTTTAGAGTGCGTTCTTCATGGTCCAGCTGTTTCGTGTGTGCTCTTTTGACACCTGTGATTACATGTGCGCTCTTTCGACTCTTGCTGTTTCGTGTGCGCTCTTTTTGGTCCAGCTGTTTCGTGTGCGCTCTTTTTGGTCCAACTGTTTCGTGTGCCCTCTTTAGACTCCTGCTGTTACGTGTGTGCTCTTTAGGCTCCAGCTGTTTCGTGTGCGCTCTTTAGGCTTCTGCTGTTTCGTGTGTGCTCTTTAGCCTCCAGCCGTTTGATGTGCGCGCTTTAGGCTCAAGCTGTTTCGTGTGCGCTCTTTATTCTTCTACTGTTTCGTGTGCACTCTTTTTGGTCCAGCTGTTTTGTGTGCGCTCTTTTTGGTCCAGCTGTTTCGTATGCGCTCTTTTTGGTCCAGCTGTTTCCTGTGTGCTCTTTTGGTCCAGCTGTTTCGGGTGCGCTCTTTCAACACCTGTGGTTACATGTGCTGTTTTGTGTGCACTCTTTTGGCTCCAGCTGTTTAGAGTGCGTTCTTCTGGGTCCAGCTGTTTCGTGTGCGCTCTTTCGACTCCAGCTCTTTCGTGGGCGTTCTTTTTGGTCCAGCTGTTTAGTCCCCTCTTTCGCCTCCTGCTGTTTCTTGGGCGCTCTTTTTAGTCCAGCTGTTTCGTGTGGGCTCTTTCAGGTCCTACTGGTTCGTGTGCGCTCTTTCGACTCCAACTGTTTTATGTGCGCTCTTTAGGCTCCAGCTGTTTCGTGTGCGCTCTTTAGGCTCCAGCTGTTTCGTGTGCGCTCTTTCGACTCCCGCTGTTTCGTGGGCGCTCTTTGGACACCTGCGGTTACATGTGCAATGTTTCGGCTCCTGCTGTTTTGTGTGCGCTCTTTTGGTCCAGCTGTTTCAGCTTCTGCAGTTTCGTGTCCGCTCTTTTTGTCCAGCTGTTTCGTCTCCCGCTTTTTTGTGTACGCACTTTTGACGCCATCTTTTTCGTGGGTGCTGTTTTTGGTCCAGCTGTTTTGTGTGCGATCTTTTGACACCTGTGGTTACATGTGCAATCTTTCGGCTCCAGCTGTTTCGTGTCTGCTCTTTCGAATCCCGCATTTTAGAGTGCGTTCTTCTAGGTCCATCTGTTTCATGTGCGCTCTTTTGACACTTGTGGTTACATGTGTGCTCTTTCGGCTCCAGCTGTTTCGTGTGCCCTCTTTTTGGTCCAGCTTTTTCGTGTGCGCTCTTTTTTTGTCCAGCTGTTTCGACTCCTGGAGGTTTGTGTGCGCTCTTTTAGGTCCAGCTGTTTCGTGCGCGCTCTTTCGACTCCTGCTGTTTCGTGTGCGCTCTTTTTGGTCCAGCTGTTTCGTGTGCGCTCTTTTTGGTCCAGCTTTTTCGTGTGCGCTCTTTTTTGGTCCAGCTGTTTCGTGTGCGCTCTTGTTGGTCCAGCTGTTTCGTGTGCGCTCTTGTTGGTCCAGCTGTTTCGTGTGCGCTCTTTATTCTTCTACTGTTTCGTGTGCGCTCTTTTTGGTCCAGCTGTTTCGTGTGCGCTCTTTTTGGTCCAGCTGTTTCCTGTGTGCTCTTTTGGTCCAGCTGTTTCGGGTGCGCTCTTTCAACACCTGTGGTTACATGTGCTGTTTTGTGTGCACTCTTTTGGCTCCAGCTGTTTAGAGTGCGTTCTCCTGGGTCCAGCTGTTTCGTGTGCGCTCTTTCGACTCCAGCTGTTTCGTGGGCGTTCTTTTTGGTCCAGCTGTTTTGTCCGTTCTTTCGCCTCCTGCTGTTTCGTGTGCGCTCTTTTTGGTCCAGCTGTTTCGGGTGCGCTCTTTCAACACCTGTGGTTACATGTGCTGTTTTGTGTGCACTCTTTTGGCTCCAGCTGTGTAGAGTGCGTTCTCCTTGGTCCAGGTGTTTCGTGTGCACTCTTTCGACTCCAGCTGTTTCGTGGGCGTTCTTTTTGGTCCAGCTGTTTTGTCGACTCTTTCGCCTCCTGCTGTTTCTTGTGCGCTCCTTTTGGTCCAGCTGTTTCGTGTGGGCTCTTTCGGCTCCTACTGGTTCGTGTGCGCTCTTTCGACTCCAACTGTTTTATGTGCGCTCTTTAGGCTCCAGCTGTTTCGTGTTCGCTCTTTCAACTCCCGCTGTTTCGTGTGCGCTCTTTAGGCTCCAGCTGTTTTATGTGCGCTCTTTAGGCTCCAGCTGTTTCTTGTGCGCTCTTTCGACTCCCGCTGTTTCGTGTGCGCTCTTTAGGCTCAAGCTGTTTCGTGTGCGCTCTTTCGACTCCAGCTGTTTCGTGTGCGCTCTTTTTGGTACAGCTGTTTCGTGTGCGCTCTTTTTGGTCCAGCTGTTTCGTGTGCGCTCTTTTTGGTCCAGCTGTTTCGTGTGCGCTCTTTTTGTTCCAGCTGTTTCCTATATGCTCTTTTGGTCCAGCTGTTTCGGGTGCGCTCTTTCAACACCTGTGGTTACATGTGCTGTTTTGTGTGCACTCTTTTGGCTCCAGCTGTTTAGAGTGCGTTCTCCTGGGTCCAGCTGTTTCGTGTGCGCTCTTTCGACTCCAGCTGTTTCGTGGTCGTTCTTTTTGGCCCAGCTTTTTAGAGTCCGCTCTTTCGCCTCCTGCTGTTTCGTGTGCGCTCTTTTTGGTCCAGCTGTTTCATGTGCGCTCTTTTTGGTCCAGCTGTTTCGTGTGCGCTCTTTTTGGTCCAGCTGTTTCCTGTGCACTCTTATTGGTCCAGCTGTTTCGTGTGCACTCTTTATTCTTCTACTGTTTCGTGTGCGCTCTTTTTGGTCCAGCTGTTTCGTGTGCACTCTTTTTGGTCTAGCTGTTTCCTGTGTGCTCTTTTGGTCCAGCTGTTTCGGGTGCGCTCTTTCAACACCTGTGGTTACATGTGCTGTTTTGTGTGCACTCTTTTGGCTCCAGCTGTTTAGAGTGCGTTCTCCTGGGTCCAGGTGTTTCGTGTGCGCTCTTTCGACTCCAGCTGTTTCGTGGGCGTTCTTTTTGGTTCAGCTGTTTTGTCCACTCTTTCACCTCCTGCTGTTTCTTGGGCGCTCTTTTTGGTCCAGCTGTTTCGTGTGCGCTCTTTTTGGTCCAGCTGTTTCGTGTGCGCTCTTTTGGCCCCAGCTTTTTCGTGTGTGCTATTTCGACTCACACTGTTTCGTGTACGCTCTTTTGGTCCAGCTGTTTCGTTGGCGCTCTCTTTGGTCCAGCTGTTTCGTGCGCGCTCTTTCAACTCCTGCCGTTTCTTGTGAGCTCTTTCGACTCCTTTTGTTTCATGTGTGCTCTTTTTGGTCCAACTGTTTGAGCTCCAGCTGTTTCATGCACGCTCTTTCAGCTCCAGCCGTTTCTTGTGAGCTCTTTCGACTCCTTTTGTTTCATGTGTGCTCTTTTTGGTCCAACTGTTTCGTGTGCGCTCTTTTTGGTCCAGCTGTTTCGTGTGCGCTCTTTTTGGTCCAGCTGTTTCGTGTGCGCTCTTTTTGGTCCAACTGTTTCGTGTGCCCTCTTTAGACTCCTGCTGTTACGTGTGTGCTCTTTAGGCTCCAGCTGTTTCGTCTGCGCTCTTTAGGCTTCTGCTGTTTCGTGTGTGCTCTTTAGCCTCCAGCTGTTTGATGTGCGCGCTTTAGGCTCAAGCTGTTTCGTGTACGCTCTTTAGGCTCCAGCTGTTTCGTGTACGCTCTTTAGGCTCCTGCTGTTTCGTGTACGCTCTTTAGGCTCCTGCTGTTTCGTGTACGCTCTTTAGGCTTCTGCTGTTTCGTGTACGCTCTTTAGGCTTCTGCTGTTTCGTGGGTGCTGTTTTTGGTCCAGCTGTTTTGTGTGCGATCTTTTGACACCTGTGGTTACATGTGCAATCTTTCGGCTCCAGCTGTTTCGTGTCTGCTCTTTCGAATCCCGCAGTTTAGAGTGCGTTCTTCTAGGTCCATCTGTTTCCTGTGCGCTCTTTTGACACTTGTGGTTACATGTGTGCCCTTTCGGCTCCAGCTGTTTCGTGTGCCCTCTTTTTGGTCCAGCTGTTTCGGCTCCTGCTGTTTCGTGTCCGCTCTATTTGGTCCAGCTGTTTCTTCTGTGCTCTTTCAATT
Organism: Cranoglanis bouderius; assembly: GCA_023630585.1. Classification (NCBI taxonomy): domain Eukaryota; kingdom Metazoa; phylum Chordata; class Actinopteri; order Siluriformes; family Cranoglanididae; genus Cranoglanis; species Cranoglanis bouderius. Next base: position 12,202,706 of record CM042538.1, on the reverse strand, counting down.
CCTGCTGTTCGTCGGCGCTCTTTTTTGTCCAGCTTTGTCATGTGTGCTCTTTCGGCTCCAGTTGTTTAGAGTGCGCTATTTAGACTCCAGCTGTTTAGAGTGCGTTCTTCATGGTCCAGCTGTTTCGTGTGTGCTCTTTTGACACCTGTGATTACATGTGCGCTCTTTCGACTCTTGCTGTTTCGTGTGCGCTCTTTTTGGTCCAGCTGTTTCGTGTGCGCTCTTTAGGCTCCAGATGTTTCGTGTGCGCTGTTTAGGCTCCTGCTGTTTCCTGTGTGCTCTTTTGGTCCAGCTGTTTCGGGTGTGCTCTTTCAACACCTGTGGTTACATGTGCTGTTTTGTGTGCACTCTTTTGGCTCCAGCTGTTTAGAGTGCGTTCTCCTGGGTCCAGCTGTTTCGTGTGTGCTCTTGTTGGTCCAGCTGTTTCGTCTCCTGCTTTTTTGTGTGCGCTCTTTTGGCGCCATCTTATTCGTGTGTGGTCTTTTCGACTCCTGCAGTTTTGTGTGCGCTCTTTTTGATCCAGCTGTTTCGTGCACGCTCTTTCGACTCCTCCTGTTTCGTTGGCGCTCTTTCGGGTCCAGCTGTTTCGTGTGCGCCCTTTTTGTCCAGCTGTTTCGTGTGCGCTCTTTTTGGTCCAGCTGTTTCGTGTGCGCTCTTTATTCTTCTACTGTTTCGTTTGCGCTCTTTTTGGTCCAACTGTTTCGTGTGCGCTCTTTTTGGTCCAGCTGTTTCCTGTGTGCTCTTTTGGTCCAGCTGTTTCGGGTGCGCTGTTTCAACACCTGTGGTTACATGTGCTGTTTTGTGTGCACTCTTTTGGCTCCAGCTGTTTAGAGTGCGTTCTCCTGGGTCCAGCTGTTTCGTGTGCGCTCTTTCGACTCCAGCTGTTTCGTGTGCGCTCTTTCGACTCCAGCTGTTTTGTGGGCGTTCTTTTTGGTCCAGCTGTTTTGTCCGTTCTTTCGCCTCCTGCTGTTTCGTGTGCGCTCTTTTTGGTCCAGCTGTTTCATGTGCGCTCTTTTTGGTCCAGCTGTTTCGTGTGCGCTCTTTTTGGTCCAGCTGTTTCCTGTGCGCTCTTGTTGGTCCAGCTGTTTCGTGTGCACTCTTTATTCTTCTACCGTTTCGTGTGCGCTCTTTTTGGTCCAGCTGTTTCGTGTGCGGTCTTTTTGGTCTAGCTGTTTCCTGTGTGCTCTTTTGGTCCAGCTGTTTCGGGTGCGCTCTTTCAACACCTGTGGTTACATGTGCTGTTTTGTGTGCACTCTTTTGGCTCCAGCTTTTTCGTGTGTGCTCTTTCGACTCACACTGTTTCGTGTACGCTCTTTTGGTCCAGCTGTTTCGTTGGCGCTCTTTTTGGTCCAGCTGTTTCGTGTGCGCTCTTTTTGGTCCAGCTGTTTCGTGTGCGCTCTTTTGGCCCCAGCTTTTTCGTGTGTGCTCTTTCGACTCACACTGTTTCGTGTACGCTCTTTTGGTCCAGCTGTTTCGTTGGCGCTCTCTTTGGTCCAGCTGTTTCGTGCGCGCTCTTTCAACTCCTGCCGTCTTGTGAGCTCTTTCGACTCCTTTTGTTTCATGTGTGCTCTTTTTGGTCCAACTGTTTGAGCTCCAGCTGTTTCATGCACGCTCTTTCAGCTCCAGCCGTTTCTTGTGAGCTCTTTCGACTCCTTTTGTTTCATGTGTGCTCTTTTTGGTCCAACTGTTTCGTGTGCGCTCTTTTTGGTCCAGCTGTTTCGTGTGCGCTCTTTTTGGTCCAGCTGTTTCGTGTGCGCTCTTTTTGGTCCAACTGTTTCGTGTGCCCTCTTTAGACTCCTGCTGTTACGTGTGTGCTCTTTAGGCTCCAGCTGTTTCGTCTGCGCTCTTTAGGCTTCTGCTGTTTCGTGTGTGCTCTTTCGACTCTTGCCGTTTCGTGGGCACTCTTTTGGCTCCAGCTTTTTCGTGTGTGCTCTTTCGACTCCTGCTGTTTCGTGTACGCTCTTTTTGCTCCAGCTGTTTCGTTGGCGCTCTTTTTGGTCCAGCTGTTTCGTGCCCGCTCTTTCAACTTCTGCTCTTTCGTGTGAGCTCTTTATGCTCCAGCTGTTTCTTGTGCGCTCTTTTTGGTCCAGCTGTTTGTCTGCGCTCTTTCGACTCCTACTGTTTCGTGTGATCTCTTTCCACTCCCGTTGTTTCGTGTACGCTCATTATACTCCTGCTGTTTCTTGTGCGCTCTTTCGACTCTTCCTGTTTCGTGTGAGATCTTTCGACTCCAGCTGTTTCGTGTGCGCTCTTTCAGCTCCAGTTGTTTCGTGTGCGCTCTTTAGGCTCCTGCTGCTTCTTGTGTGCTATTTTTGGTCCAGCTGTTTCGGCTCCTGCTTTTTCGTGTGCGCTTTTTTTGGTCCAGCTCTTTCGACTCCCTCTGTTTCGTGTGCATTCTTTCGGCTTCAGCCGTTTCTTGTGTGCTCTGTAGGTTCCAGCTGTTTCGTGCGTGCTCTTTTTGGTCCAGCTGTTTTGTGTGCGCTTTTTTGACTCCTGCTCTTTCATGTGCACTGTTTCGTCTGCACTGTTTCGGCTCCCACTTTTTTTTGTGCTCTCTTTCGACTCCCGTTGTTTTGTGTGAGCTCTTTGGCTCCAGCCGTTTCATGTGCGCTGTGTCGGCTCCAGTTGTTTAGACTGCTTTCTTCTGGGTCCAGCTGTTTCGTGTGCACTCTTTGGACTCCTGCTATTTCGTGTGAGCTCTTTTTGGTCCAGCTGTTTAGGCTCCAGCTGTTTCGTGGGCGCTCTTTTTGGTCCAGTTGTTTCGTCTGCAATGTTTCGACTTCATCTTTTTCGTGGGCGCTCTTTTTGGTCCAGCTGTTTCGTGTGCGCTCTTTCGGCTCCAGCTGTTTCGTGTGCTCTCTTTTGGCTCCAGCTGTTTCGTGTGCTCTCTTTCGGCTCCAGCTGTTTCTTGTGCTCTCTTTCGGCTCCAGCTGTTTCTTGTGCGCTGTTTGGACTCTTGCTGTTTCATGTCTGCTCTTTCGACTCCCACTGTTTCGCGTGCGCTCTTTCGATTCCTGCTGTTTCGTGGGTGCTCTTTTTGCTCCAGCTGTTTCGTGTGCGCTCTTTATTCTCCTGCTGTTTCGTGGGCGCTCTTTCGACTCCATCTGTTTAGAGTGCGTTCTTCTTGGTCCAGCTGTTTCGTCTGCGCTCTTTCGACACCTGCGGTTTCCTGTGTGCTCTTCAGGCTCCAGCTGTTTCGTGGGCACTCTTTTTGGTCCAGCTGTTTCGTGTGCGCTCTTTCGGCCCCAGCTGTTTCTTGTGCTCTCTTTCGACTCCAGCTGTTTCTTGTGCGCTGTTTCCAATCCCGCTGTTTCTTGTGCTCTCTTTTCACTCCAGCTGTTTCTTGTGCTCTCTTTCGACTCCAGCTGTTTCTTGTGCGCTCTTTTGACTCCTGCTGTTTTGTGTGAGATCTTTCGACTCCTGCTGTTTCGTGGGTGCTCTTTTTGGTCCAGCTGTTTTAGATCCTGCTTTTTCGTGTGCACTTTTGTTGGTCCAGCTGTTTCGGCTCCTGCTGTTTCGTGTGCTCTCTTTAGGCTCCTGCTGTTTCATGTGTGCGCCCTTTCAGCTCCAGCTTTTTCTTGTGCTCTCTTTCGACTCCAGCTGTTTCTTGTGCGCTCTTTTGACTCCTGCTGTTTTGTGTGAGATCTTTCGACTCCTGCTGTTTCGTGGGTACTCTTTTTGGTCCAGCTGTTTTGTGTGCGCTCTTTACACTCCTGCTTCTTTGTGTGCGCTCTTTTTGGTCCAGCTGTTTCCGCTCCTGCTGTTTCGTGGGTACTCTTTTTGGTCCAGCTGTTTTGTGTGCGCTCTTTACACTCCTGCTTCTTTGTGTGCGCTCTTTTTGGTCCAGCTGTTTCCGCTCCTGCTGTTTCGTATGCGCTCTTTTTGGTCCAGCAGTTTCATGTGCACTATTTCGGCTCCAGCTGTTTCGTCTGCATTGTTTTGGATCCTGCTTTTTCGTGGGCGCTCTTTTTGGTCCATCTGTTTTGTGTGCGCTCTTTAGGCTCTTGTTGTTTCTTGGGCGCTCTTTTTGGTCCAGCTGTTTTAGATCCTGCTTTTTCGTGTGCACTTTTGTTGGTCCAGCTGTTTCGGCTCCTGCTGTTTCGTGTGCTCTCTTTAGGCTCCTGCTGTTTCATGTGTGCGCCCTTTCAGCTCCAGCTGTTTCATGTGCGCTCTTTTGACTCCTGCTGTTTCTTGGGCGCTCTTTTTTGTCCAGCTGTTTTTTGTGCGCTCTTTCACCACGTGCGGTTACGTGTTGGCTCTCTCAGCTCCAGCTGTTTCATGTGCGCTCTTTTTGGTCCAGCTGTTTCGTGCACGCTCTTTTTGGTCCAGCTGTTTCGTGGGCGCTCTTTCGGCTCCCGCTGTCTCGTTGGCGTTCTTTTTGGTCCAGCTGTTTCGGGTGCGCTCTTTAGGCTCCTGCTGTTTCTTGGGCACTATTTTTGGTCCAGCTGTTTCTTCTCCTGTTTCGTGTGCGCTCTTCCGACTCCAGCCGTTTCTTGTGCACTCTTTCGACTCCTCCTCTTTCATGTGAGCTCTTTCCACTCCTGCCGTTTCTTGGGCACTCTTTTTGGTCCAGCTGTTTCTGCTCCTGCTCTTTCGACACCTGCGGTTTCATGTGCACTGTTTCTTCTGCGTTGTTTCGGCTCCCGCTGTTTCCTGTGAGCGCTTTCGACTCCTACTGTTTCGTGTGAGCTCTTTTTGGTCCAGCTGTTTTGTGTCCGCTCTTTAGGATCCATCCGTTTCTTGTGCGTTCTTTTGACTCCTGCTCTTTCATGTGTGCTGTTTCGTATGCACTGTTTCGGCTCCCACTTTTTCGTGGGTGCTCTTTTTGGTACAGCTGTTTTGTCTGCATTGTTTCGACTCCTGCTGTTTCATGTACGCTCTTTAGGTTCCAGCTGTTTCGTGTGAACTCTTTTGACTCCTGCTTTTTCGTGTGAGCTCATTAGGCTCCAGCTTTTTCGTTGGTGCCCTTTTTGGTCCAGCTGTTTCGTGGGTGCTCTTCGACTCCTGCTGTTTCGTGTGCACTCTTTAGGGTCCAGCTGTTTCGTGTGCGCTCTTTCGACTCCAGCTGTTTCATGGGCGTTCTTTTTGGTCCAGCTGTTTTGTCCACTCTTTCGCCTCCTGCTGTTTCTTGGGCGCTCTTTTTGGTCCAGCTGTTTCGTGTGGGCTCTTTCGACTCCAACTGTTTTATGTGCGCTCTTTCAACTCCCGCTGTTTCGTGTGCACTCTTTAGGCTCCAGCTGTTTCGTGTGCGCTCTTTGGACACCTGCTGTTACATGTGCAATGTTTCGGCTCCTGTTGTTTTGTGTGCGCTCTTTTGGTCCAGCTGTTTCAGCTTCTGCAGTTTTGTGTCCGCTCTTTTTGTCCAGCTGTTTCGTTTCCCGCTTTTTTGTGTGTGCTCTTTTGACGCCATCTTTTTCGTGGGTGCTCTTTTCGACTCCTGCAGTTTTGTGTGCGCTCTTTTTGGTCCAGCTGTTTCGTGCGCGCTCTTTCGACTCCTGCTGTTTCATGTGCGCTCTTTTGGGTCCAGCTGTTTCGTCTGCGCTCTTTTTGGTCCAGCTGTTTCGTGTGCGCTCTTTATTCTTCTACTGTTTCGTGTGCGCTCTTTTTGGTCCAGCTGTTTCGTGTGCGCTCTTTTTGGTCCAGCTGTTTCCTGTGTGCTCTTTTGGTCCAGCTGTTTCGGGTGCGCTCTTTCAACACCTGTGGTTACATGTGCTGTTTTGTGTGCACTCTTTTGGCTCCAGCTGTTTAGAGTGCGTTCTCCTGGGTCCAGCTGTTTCGTGTGCGCTCTTTCGACTCCAGCTGTTTCGTGGGCATTCTTTTTGGTCCAGCTGTTTTGTCCCCTCTTTCGCCTCCTGCTGTTTCTTGGGTGCTTTTTTTGGTCCAGCTGTTTCGTGTGGGCTCTTTCGGCTCCTACTGGTTCGTGTGCGCTCTTTCGACTCCTGCTGTTTTGTGTGCGCTCTTTTTGGTCCAGCTGTTTCGTGTGCGCTCTTTTTGGTCCAGCTGTTTCGTGTGCGCTCTTTTTGGTCCAGCTGTTTCGTGGGTGCTCTTCGACTCCTGCTGTTTCGTGTGCACTCTTTAGGGTCCAGCTTTTTCGTGTGCGCTCTTTAGGCTCCAGCTGTTTCGTGCGTGCTCTTTTTGGTCCAGCTGTTTCGTGTGCGCTCTTTTGACTCCTGCTCTTTCATGTGAGCTCTTTCGACTCCAGCTGTTTCCCCAGCTCCAGCTGTTTAGAGTGCGCTCTTTAGGCTCCAGCTGTTTAGAGTGCGCTTTTTAGGCTCCAGATGTTTCGTGTGTGCTCTTTAGGTTACTGCTGTTTTGTGTGTGCTCTTTAGGCTCTCGCTGTTTCGTCGTTGCTCTTTCGACTCCTGCTTTTTCGTGTACGCTCTTGAGGCTCCAGCTGTTTAGAGTGCGCTCTTTAGGCTCCAGCTGTTTCGTGTTTGCTCTTTAGGTTCCTGCTGTTTGTGTGCGATCCTTCGGCTGAAGCTCTTTAGAGTGCGTTCTTCTTCGTCCATCTGTTTTGTGTGAGCTCTTTAGGCTCCAGCTGTTTCGTGTTTGCTCTTTAGGTTCCTGCTGTTTGTGTGCGATCCTTCGGCTCCAGTTGTTTAGAGTGCGTTCTTCTGGGTCCAGCTTTTTCGTGTGCGCGCTTTCGACACTTGTGGTTACATGTGCACTGTTTTTGCTCCTCCTTTTTCTTTTTCTCCCTTTTTGGTCCAGCTGTTTCGTGTGCGCTCTTTCGGCTTCCGCTGTTTCTTTTGCGCTCTCTTTGGTCCAGCTGTTTTGTCTGCACTGTTTTGGCTCCTGCTATTTTGTGTGCTCTATTTCTGCTCCTGCTTTTTCATGTGTGCTCTTTCGACTCCAGCTGTTTCATGGGCGCTCTTTCGACTCCAGCTGTTTCGTGTTCGCTCTTTTGACTCCTGCTGATTCATGGGCGCTCTTTTTGGTCCAGCTGTTTCGGCTCCAACTGTTTCGGCTCCAGCCGTTTCTTGTGCGCTCTTTAGGCTGCAGCTGTTTCGGCTCCAGCTGTTTCGTGGGCGCTCTTTTTGGTCCAGCTGTTTCGTGTGCACTCTTTCGCCTCGAACTGTTTCGTGGGCGCTCTTTTTGGTCCAGCTGTTTCGTGTGCACTCTTTCGCCTCGAACTGTTTTGTGGGCGCTCTTTTTGGTCCAGCTGTTAAGTGTGCGCTCTTTCGACTCCAGCTGTTTCGTGTGCGCTCTTTCGACTCCCGCTGTTTCGTGTGATATCTTTCGACTCCAGCTGTTTCTTGTGCGCTGTTTCCACTCCCGCTGTTTCTTGTGCTCTCTTTTGACTCCAGCTGTTTCATGGGCACTCTTTCGACTCCTGTTGTTTCGTGTGCGCTCTTTCGACTCCAGCTGTTTTGTGGGCACTCTTTTTGGTCCAGCTGTTTCGGCTCCAGCTGTTTTGTGTCCGCTCTTTCAACTCATGCTGTTTCGTGCACGCTCTTTTTCGTCCAGCTGTTTCGTGTGCACTGTTTTGGTCCAGCTGTTTCGACTCCCGCTGTTTTGTGTGCGCTCTTTCGACTCCAGCTGTTTTGTGTGTGCCCTCTATGCTCCAGCTGTTTCGTGGGCGCTCTTTTTGGTCCAGCTGTTTCTTGTGCACTCTTTCGATTCCATCTGTTTCGTGTGCGCTCTTTAGGCTCCAGCTGTTTCGAGTGCACTCTTTTGACTCCCGCTGTTTCTTGTGCACTCTTTCGACTCCAACTGTTTAGAGTGCTCTCTTTCGACACCTGTGGTTACATGTGCACTGTTTCGGCTCCAGCTGTTTCGTGTGCACTGTTTCGGCTCCCGCTGTTTCATGTGCGCTCTTTTGGCTCCTGCTTTTTTGTGTGCGCGCTTTCAGCTCCAGCCATTTCTTGTGCGCTCGTTCCACTATTGCTGTTTTGTTTGCGCTCTTTTTGGTCCAGCTCTTTCGACTCCCGCTGTTTCATGTCCGCTCTTTGGGCTCCAGCTGTTTCTTGTGCTCTCTTTCGGCTCCTGCCGTTTCTTCTGAGCTCTTTCGGCTCCAGCTGTTTCATGTGCGCTCTTTTTGGTCCAGATGTTTCGGCTCCTGCTGTTTCAAGTCTGCTGTTTCGACTCCAGCTGTTTCGTGGGCGCTCTTTTTCGTCCAGCTGTTTCGTGTGTGCTCTTTCGACTCCCGCTGTTTCGTGCGCTCTTTCGACTCCCGCTGTTTCTTGCCCTGTTTCGGCTCCCGCAGTTTCGTGGGTGCTCTTTTTGGTCCAGCTGTCTCAGCTCCTGCTGTTTCGAGTGCACTCTTTTGACTCCCGCTGTTTTGTGTGCACTGTTTCAGCTCTTGCGAGCTCCTTAGGCTGCAGCTGTTTCGTGGGCGCTCTTGGTCCAGCTGTTTCGTGGGCGCTCTTGGTCCAGCTGTTTCGCCTCCTGCTGTTTTGTGGGCGCTCTTTTAGTCCAGCTGTTTCGTGTGCGCTCTTTCGGCCCCAGCCGTTTCTTGTGAGCTCTTTCGACTCCTTCTGTTTCTGTGTGCTCTTTTTGCTCCAGCTGTTTCGTGTGCGCTGTTTTTGGTCCAGCTGTTTCGTGTGCGCTCTTTAGGCTCCTGCTGTTTCATGTGCACTCTTTCGACTCCCTCTGTTTTGTGTGTGCTCAATCGGCTCCAGCCGTTTCTTCTGTGCTCTTTCAACTCCTGCTGTTTCCTGTGTGCTCTTTTGGTCCAGCTGCTTTGTCCGCTCTTTCGCCTCTTGCTGTTTCTTGGGCGCTCATTTGACTCCTGCTCTTTCGTGTGCGCTCTTTTGGCTCCAGCTGTTTAGAGTGCGTTCTCCTGGGTCCAGCTGTTTCGTGTGCACTGTTTCGACTCCATCTGTTTCGTGTGCGTTCTGTCGACTCCAGCTGTTTCTTGGGCGCTCTTTTTGGTCCAGATGTTTAGTGTGCGCTCTTTCGATTCCTGCTGTTTCGTGTGCGCTCTTTAGGCTCCAGCTGTTTTGTGTGCGCTCTTTAGGCTCCAGCTGTTTCGTGTGCGCTCTTTCGGCTCCAACTGTTTCGTCTGCGCTCTTTTTGGTCCAGCTGTTTCGTCTCCCGCTTTTTTGTGTGCGCTCTTTTGACGCAATCTTTTTCGTGTGCGCTCTTTAGCCTCCAGCTGTTTCGAGTGAACTCATTCAGGTCCATCTGTCTCTGTAAGCTCTTTCGACTCCTGCTGATTCGTGGGCGCTCTTTTTGGTCCAGCTGTTTCGGCTCCAGCTGTTTCGTGTGCGCTCCTTCAGATCCTGATGTTTCGTGTGTGCTCTTTCGACTCCGTCTTTTTCGTGTGATCTCTTTCAACTCCTGCTGTTTCGTGTGCACTCTTTAGGCTCCAGCTGTTTAGAGTGCGTTCATCTTGGTCCAGCTGTTTCGTGTGCACTCTTTCGACACCTGTGGTTACACGTGCGCTCTTTCGGCCCCAGCTGTTTCGTGTGCGCTCTTTTTGGTCCAGCTGTTTCGTGTACGCTATTTAGGCTCCTGCTGTTTCCTGTGTGCTCTTTTGGTCCAGCTGCTTTGTCCGCTCTTTCGCCTCTTGCTGTTTTCTGTGCGCTCTTTTTGGTGCAGCTGTTTCGGCTCCAGCTGTTTGGTGTGCGCTCCTTCAGGGCCTGCTGTTTCGTGTGTGCTCTTTCGACTCCGTCTTTTTCGTGTGCGCTCTTTTGGCTCCAGCTGTTTAGAGTGCGTTCTCCTGGGTCGAGCTGTTTCGTGTGCGTTCTTTCGACTCCAGCTGTTTCTTGGGCGCTCTTTTTGGTCCAGCTGTTTCATGTGCGCTCTTTAGGCTCCAGTTGTTTTGTGTGCGCTCTTTAGGCTCCAGCTGTTTCGTCTGCGCTCTTTTTGGTCCAGCTTTTTCTTTTGTGCTGTTTCGTGTGCGCTATTTTGGTCCAGCTGTTTAGAGTGCGTTCTCCTGGGTCCAGCTGTTTCATGTGCACTGTTTCGACTCCATCTGTTTCGTGTGCGTTCTTTTGACTCCAGCTGTTTCTTGGGCGCTCTTTTTGGTCCAGATGTTTCGTGTGCGCTCTTTCGATTCCTGCTGTTTCGTGTGCGCTCTTTAGGCTCCAGCTGTTTCGTGTGCGCTCTTTAGGCTCCAGCTGTTTTGTGTGCGCTCTTTAGGCTCCAGCTGTTTCGTGTGCGCTCTTTCGGCTCCAACTGTTTCGTCTGCGCTCTTTTTGGTCCAGCTGTTTCGTCTCCCGCTTTTTTGTGTGCGCTCATTTGACGCAATCTTTTTCGTGTGCGCTCTTTAGCCTCCAGCTGTTTCGAGTGCACTCATTCAGGTCCATCTGTCTCTGTAAGGTCTTTCGACTCCTGCTGATTCGTGGGCGCTCTTTTTGGTCCAGCTGTTTCGGCTCCAGCTGTTTCGTGTGCGCTCCTTCAGATACCGATGTTTCGTGTGTGCTCTTTCGACTCCGTCTTTTTCGTGTGATCTCTTTCAACTCCTTCTGTTTCGTGTGCACTCTTTAGGCTCCAGCTGTTTAGAGTGCGTTCTTCTTGGTCCAGCTGTTTCGTGTGCACTCTTTCGACACCTGTGGTTACATGTGCGCTCTTTCGGCCCTAGCTGTTTCGTGTGCGCTCTTTTTGGTCCAGCTGTTTCGTGTGCGCTATTTAGGCTCCTGCTGTTTCCTGTGTGCTCTTTTGGTCCAGCTGTTTCGTGTGCGCTCTTTCGACTCCTGCTGATTCGTGGGCGCTCTTTTTGGTCCAGCTGTTTCGGCTCCAGCTGTTTCGTGTGCGCTCCTTCAGATCCTGATGTTTCGTGTGTGCTCTTTCGACTCCGTCTTTTTCGTGTGATCTCTTTCAACTCCTGCTCTTTCGTGTGCGCTCTTTTGGCTCCAGCTGTTTAGAGTGCGTTCTCCTGGGTCGAGCTGTTTCGTGTGCGTTCTTTCGACTCCAGCTGTTTCTTGGGCGCCCTTTTTGGTCCAGCTGTTTCGTGTGCGCTCTTTCGTTTCCTGCTGTTTCGTGTGCGCTCTTTCGATTCCTGCTGTTTCGTGTGCGCTCTTTACGCTCCAGCTGTTTCGTGTGCGCTCTTTAGGCTCCAGTTGTTTTGTGTGCGCTCTTTAGGCTCCAGCTGTTTCGTCTGCGCTCTTTATGGTCCAGCTTTTTCTTTTGTGCTGTTTCGTGTGCGCTATTTTGGTCCAGCTGTTTCGGCTCCTGCAGTTTCGTGTGTGCTCTTTCGACTCCTGCTCTTTTGTGTGTGCTCTTTTGGCTCCAGCTGTTTAGAGTGCGTTCTCCTGGGTCCAGCTGTTTCATGTGCACTGTTTCGACTCCATCTGTTTTGTGTGCGTTCTTTTGACTCCAGCTGTTTCTTGGGCGCTCTTTTTGGTCCAGATGTTTTGTGTGCGCTCTTTCGATTCCTGCTGTTTCGTGTGCGCTCTTTACGCTCCAGCTGTTTCGTGTGCGCTGTTTTGTGTGCGCTCTTTAGGCTCTAGCTGTTTCGTGTGCGCTCTTTCGGCTCCAACTGTTTTGTCTGCGCTCTTTTTGGTCCAGCTTTTTCTTTTGCGCTGTTTCGTGTGCGCTCTTTTGGTCCAGCTGTTTCGGCTCCTGCAGTTTCGTGTCCGCTCTTTTGTTCCAGCTGTTTCGTCTCCCGCTTTTTCGTGTGCGCTCTTTAGCCTCCAGCTGTTTCGAGTGCACTCATTCAGGTCCATCTGTCTGTGTACGCTCTTTCGACTCCTGCTGATTCGTGGGCGCTCTTTTTTTGGGCAGCTTTTTCCAGCTGTTTCGGTTCCAGCTGTTTCGTGTGCGCTCCTTCAGATCCTGATGTTTCGTGTGTGCTCTTTCGACTCAGTCTTTTTCGTGTGATCTCTTTCAACTCCTGCTGTTTCATGTGCACTCTTTAGGCTCCAGCTGTTTCATGGGCGCTCTTTTTGATCCAGCTGTTTCGTGTGAGCTCTTTCAATTCCTGATGTTTCTTGTGCCCTCTTTCGACTCCCGCTGTTTTGTGTGAGATTTTTCAGCTCCTGCTGTTTAGAGTGCGTTCTTCTGGGTCCTGCTGTTTCCTGGGCGCTCTTTTTGGTCCAGCTGTTTCGTTTGCGCTCTTTCGACTCCTGTCGTTTCGTGTGTGCTCTTTTTGTTCCAGGTGTTTTGTGTGCTCTCTTTAGGCTCCTGCTGTTTCGTGTGCACTCTTTTAGTCCAGCTGTTTTGGCTCCTGCTGTTTTGTCTTCGCTCTTACGACTCCTGCTGTTTTGTATGCGCTCTTTCGACTCCAGCTGTTTCGTGTGCGCTCTTTCGGCTCCAGCTGTTTCTTGGGCTCTCTCTTTGATCCAGCTGTTTCGGCTCCTGGTGTTTCGTGCGCGCTCTCATTGGACCAGCTGTTTCGACTCCAGCCGTTTCGTCTTCGCTCTTTCGACACCTGCGGTTATGTGTGCACTGTTTCAGCTCCAGCTGTTTCGTGTGCGCTCTTTTTTGTCCAGCTGTTTCTTGTGCGCTCTTTAGGTTCCTGCTGTTTCGTGTGCGTTCTTTCGACACTTGCGGTTACGTGTGCGGTATTTCAGCTCCAGCTGTTTCATTTGCGCTCTTTTTGGTCCAGCTGTGTCTTCTCCTCTTTCATGTGAGCTCTTTCGACTCCTGATCTTTCGTGTGAGCTCTTTCCACTCCTGCTGTTTCTTGGCCGCTCTTTTTTGTCCAGCTTTTTTGTGTGCGCTCTTTCAACACCTGCGGTTTCACGTGCTCTGTTTCAGATCCTGCTTTTTCGTGTGGGCTCTTTAGGCTCCAGCTGTTTCGTGTGCGCTCTTTCAGCTCCATCTGTTTAGACTGCTTTCTTCTGGGTCCAGCTGTTTCGTGTGAAGTCTTTTGACTCCTGATTTTTCGTGTGAGCTCATTAGGCTCCAGCTGTTTCGTGGGTGCTCTTTTTGGTCCAGCTGTTTCGTGGGCGCTCTTTCGACTCCTGCTGTTTCATGTGCTCTCTTTCGACTCCTGCTGTTTCGTGGGTGCTCTTTTTGGTCCAGCTGTTTTGTGTGCGCTCTTTCCGCTCCTGCTTTTTCATGGGTGCTCTTTTTGCTTCTGCTGTTTCGTGTGCGCTCTTTTTGGTCCAGCTGTTTTGTATGCCCTCTTTTTGGTCCAGCTGTTACGTGTGCGCTATTTCGACTCCCCCGTTTCGTGTGAGCGCTTTCGATTCCCCCTGTTTTGTGTGCGATCTTTCGATTCCTGCTATTTCGTGTCCGCTCTTTCAACTCCCGCCGTTTTGCGTGCGCTCTTTTCGGTCCAGCTGTTTCGGCTCCTGCTTGTTTGTGTGCACTCTTTCAATTCCTGCTGTTTCGTGGGCGCTCTTTTTGGTCCAGCTGTTTCGTGTGCGCTCTTTCGGCTCCAGCTGTATCGTGTGCGCTGTAACGTATCGGGGTGCCCAAACTGATTTCTACATTAACCCAAGTGAAACATATAAAGTTTCACTCCTTTAAGTGACCCAGAATAACCCGAGAGGCCTTCTTTGACCAGATGCAACTCTGGAATTCAGGAGACTCTTTGGGAACCCACACAGGACCTACTCCCGCAATAAAAGAAACCTTTGATGACTGAACTCTGGGAAACTTCAGGATTAGTTCGTCAACAAGGATCCACCATTTCCCGACCCCAGGGCCTGTTAATCTTCGATCTAATCTCAGTTTACGACCTCAGAGATTAACATCGGAGCCAACCGGTCTAGCAAAGAACCTCCTCCCTAGAAGGTCACCCTGAGGTGACCAAAGGACCATTGTAACTTTAGAAGAACGCCAGCCCCCTCTTCTGGACATGCACACACTCACGCACACACACAGTGAACATGTCTCTTGAATGTAACCTGTAATCATATCCCTAGATAGTTATGATTTATTCGTATATGCATGTGTTGTATGTCTAGATAACCTACTTGTAGCAATTTTATATAGTTTGAGCGAAAAGCTAATTTTTAAGTTGTCTGTAACTATGTCTAATGATCCTACACTGTCCAAGATATCATAATCTCCTTGAAGTTTGGTACCAAAATCATTGTCTCACAATATGCCAATTAATGATGCATACTACAGGACGATAGGATGTATCATTCTATACTTTTCCATGTTTTATCAAATACCATATTGATCCAAACTTAACACAAACCCCGCCCTGACATGCGACCCGTTCTGGGACAGACCAAAGAAGTTTTCCCCCAGAACTTTCTTATCTCTCTTTGGATTCGCCAGCAGCTCAGAGAGGCGTGTACATTGGCATTGTCCATAAAAGACCGTGACACGCGTCCCCCGCTGGCTCGCTCCTTCGCTTTTTCTCACCCTCTTCCTACTTCTCACCTTGCCACCTTCCGTTTCCGGCATTCCTCCGGACTCTCCTTTGTCTCGTGAAACCACGTGGCAATCACCATATTCTTCATCCTCGGGCGAGACTCAACTCCGTTCACCCCTACTCTACCGACGCCGAAGAACCAGCAAATTCCTCGCTCAATCTGCAAATCAAGGACCCTCGTGAACTGCATTAAATTAACGCAAGTATAATTCCAATTGACCTTTAGAGGTGTCCTATTAAGCCAGAGCCACTTTTGTTGAAAAAGTTGAATTCAAATTCCTTTGCTGATTTTCGAGGTTAAACTGTGTTCTGCCATTGTTACTTCCATCACTTTTCCTTCTGTTCCTTTCACTTACCCTGTATATATATGTATTATTTGTTTGTACCTAGTTGTGTATATCTGTAGTTTTTACGTAGTTATTAAAATCCATGGTTATCACGCTGGATCGTCTGTTTTTACTTATGACAAGGTTCACTTTTAACGTTGCTCCTCGCTACGCGCTGGATTTCTGTGACGTAGAATAAACTATGCTTCGTGGCCAGAAGGATAATTTATTCCTTTAGAGTAATACGAAGACTGCCCTGGTAAGTTTGGTGGACAAACAGATCAAGCTGCTTCGCATTTAATTCTAAAGCTAGGTTACAGTAATTAATATAACATTCCCTTTCATGGTCGATTTATATCCATACTTAATCAGAACACGCTTCGATTAGAGCTATAGATATATTTCACCCATTTGAGCTAGATTCGCTACATATTATGGTGGAGATTATGCGGGCACGTTTTAAAAACCTTGGTTCATGAGTGAATGCGCTTCGAATCCGGCGCGACTTTGTTCGTCCCATTCTTAAATCCGTATTGCGCGCGCTCAGCGAGTGAGCGTCCCGAGCTCGCTCCGCTGATAACTGAAAGGCTCTAAGCTGATTTTCAGTTCAGCACGTTAACAGCGCTATATATTTGTCTGACAAATTTAGCCGCGGTTAAGTGCTTAAAGTTAAAACTGCAGTTCATAACATTAAACTTGTGTCTGAAGACGATGAAATCGCAACACAGCACATTTTTAATTGCGTAATCGCCTGGTAAGAACGAAGAAACCTTCTTCCAGCGCAGTAAAGATTGATTTGAGCGATGTTCCTCTTATCTTTCTAAAAGGCCTTATTATATTGCTAGACTCGATGCATTGCGTTGAACCAATGTTAATTCGACAGGCAATAAGTCTCTTCTGGCAGAGCTAAACCGGCGTAGCTAACCGTAAGACGCACTGCATGTAGAAATCAGCCTCAAACGGTGATTGATATATAAATGAAGAGCCCGACACTCTGATCAAGTGTAAATTCAAACAACGGCGAAGAAACCCCGTTGTGATTTTATGTGCATGGCAGCGAAGAAATCCTGCCCACATTTCTTGTGCGTGAACAGCACAAAGGATCCCTGAGATCTCAAAATTTCTCTATTCTCGTGATAACACATGAAATCGCCATTAAAGCCGTCCCCTAGGAAACGCGCGCTGATTTCATTTCACGTCTGAGTTAGGGTAGGTTGCAGTACCTCTGACTGAACACCAGAGGGCCGCCAGCTTGAGGGCTAACCGCGGTAAAACCAACACCCCCTTTTTACTCACTATTGGGTGGCTCACTGCCGCCACCTTGTGGACCTTCTCTGTTAGGTCTATGCTATTCTCATTTCTGCATTCACTGTTCCCTGTCTCAGCCTCTCGGTCCTTTCTAGCTATCCTACTCTAACAGGATTAGTGTTCTCAATTTTTTTTCTTTTCTCTTTCTTTTCGGCTTGTTTGTTTTATTACTCTTTTGTTTTATGGGCTGGTTTACAATTTATTTCTCTCACCACTTTATTTTTCTTTATTGGCGCTATTAGTTTCATTTTAATTACTATTATTAATTTTTTTTTTCTTTCTTCTTTCTTTTTTTTTTCCCTTCTTTTTCGCATTATTATTTTTAATTTTTGTTTATTGTTTATTTTTATTCACTCATTTTTCAATTTTTTTTATTTTTTTTATTTTATTTATTTTTTTTTTTCGCTTCTCCCCTCTCTTCTTTCACTTTGTCATTTTACTTATATTTTGACTCCCTTTCTCGTCTCTCCCAATTGATAACACTCTTCCACTTAAAGAATTCCTTACTGTGCATGCTCCCTTAGTGTGAACTAAAACCAAGCCAAAGTAAGATTTGAATTCTAACTGTTGTGGTAGCCATTGGCATCTGCCTATTCATAGGACTTCCACAGATAGAGAAGGCTTTCTCCTTACCCCCTTCTCCTTGTTTTCATTAATTAGTTCAATTTTATTTGTTCTACTTAGCTGTTGTTTGGTTATGACTTGTCTCCTCAAGCTCACCTAAAGGCATAAGCCTACGGGAACCAGCAAAGAAAAGCTAAAACCCTAGATTGTATGACCCAGGCAGCCAGTGTCATTAGATGACCCACTAGGCTACCGCCTGTCCAAATCTTCTAATTCAGATCTGGCGCATACCCAGACCATTTGGCCCTTCCTGGCCACCTACGGCCAAAGACAATAAGTGTCCGGTCTACATACCACTAACTGGCTGTACCAGTTAGCCAAATTGAGACTCACCGCGTACCTAATTAAGTACGATTGCGACTAGCTAATTTGCGTAGACTTGCATTGGCGTCTGTGTTGTTCTTCTCTCGTCAACAGTTGCCATGTCCCGAGCAAGCAGCCCCACTGCCCATTGGTACAACCTTGAGACCTGGCTGACTACCATGACGACTACGTTCCTGCCCGGAGCAGCTACCGACCGGCAGCGCTTAAGCAAAGAGCAGCTGGACGAGGAAGTAGACAGGCTGATGGCGCATGATCCCACCCAGAACTACAGCTACAAGGACTGGGCCAAGATCGTCGGAAGCCTCGCTCACAACCTCCTCATCCAGGCATGGCGCAGCGAAAAGAGCAACAGTGACCTGGAGCAAACTGTAACGACGCTCCAGTTTCAAGTCGAAGAGGCCCGGGCCAGCCAGGCCCTCGTTCAAACCAGCCTGGCTCAGTCATCACCCGAGACCACGGACCAGCACAGCACGGATTCCGAGCTACAAGAGGAAGTGGAGAAACTCCAAAAAGCCCTGCAAGACCTTCAAGCAGAAACAGAGCGAAAGGAGAAGCTGGAGAAAAAAAACAGGGATGAACTGAAAAACAAAATCCAACAAGGTGACACTCTCCTGACCAAAGCAGGGAGAGAACTGGAAGAAAGGAACGCTAAGCTCAAGGCATGCGAGAACCACCTGCTGAGGGCCCGAACTGAAATCGAGACCTTAGTACACGAAAAAGACTCTCTCAAAGATGAACTTGACACTGTTCGCCGAGAATTGAAATATTCCTACTCGTTCCAGGATGACCAGATAAGGGAAACACTCACCACAGAGTTTCCCACGACCAGTGAGCCGAGGCCTCCCGGCCACGAGCTCCTAGCTCGAAAGGGGATTGAAAGCCCACTGCTCAAGAGGTCACCAAGCGACCATCAAGAACCCCCGTCAGCCACAAGGGGGTGGAAGCCTTTCCAGAGCATTCTTGCCCCCAGTCAAGGCATAGCTCACAAAGAACTGGACAAGCTGGCCAGGAACGTTCCTACGTTCACTCCAAACCTGGCGGGAGACCATGACATTCATGCCTATCTACAAGACATAGACTTTCTTTTACAGACTTTAAACAATGTGACCATGTGGGACAGATTATATTTGATCAGGATTACGTCCAGTCGTGATGTGCGGAGCTTCTTAGATCGACAACCAGAGACTGTCAGATCGGATTACCAAGAACTACGACGGGCGCTGATTAAGGAGTACTCTGACCCTGAATCAGATCAAGGGATTATTGCAGCTATGGACTTAAAACAGAGCCGGCTCGAAACCCCACAGGCCTATTACCACAGACTCCGACGGGCCTACTTCGGGGCACGGAACGAGCCAGGAATGGAGGAAGATGTCAACTTCAGGACTCTGTTCCTCCGAAATCTGCATCCTACAGTGAACCATCACCTAGGAGTCCTAGCCTGCCCACGCAGCATGTCCACTCAACAGCTGCGGGACCTGGCCCACAAGGCCTACACTAAGCAGAAGGCCGCCTCCGAAAAACCTGTGAAAAACCCAACTATTTACCCTGTCTCCGATCACTGCTCAGAACTGGCCCTAGAGGGTGCACAAACACACTACAGTAACCGACCCTTTTCCAGCAGAGAGCACTACAACCGAGGTGGTGCGCGTCCCAAACTCCAGACTGGGCGCCCTGAAAAATTCCGGGACCAGCCACGTCCAGCTAACCACCCAAAGGGCGGAGTCACATGAGAACCCCGCCGATGGCTTAGAAACAGCCGACCCTCATCGGCCCGGGAACCTAACCCAGACAAGCCTAAGTCCGAACCTTCACTAAAACAGGACGACACGGCTACGTCTGAGTCTGCAGAGATCCTGAGAATGCTGAAGGAGATCATCCGGAATAAAGCTCGCAAATATAATGACAGAGACAAGCCAGACCCCTTATGACTAAGAGCCAGGCCTGAAACCAACCTCTCTAGAGGGCCTCCGACTGAGCCAACAACACAGACTCCTGCTGATCAGCCACGAGAAACAGAAGAAACTGAGACATCACCAAGTGACAACGTAATCCACTCACCCCCGCTGACAGCTGCGCACCCAGAGCAAACTGACCCACTGCGGCACACTGCCGAAAAAGACTCCAAGGTACCAGAAAGTGCTGTTTTAGTTGTCTGCCTCTCCAACGCATCACCTGACACCAGCCCCAACTGCCTATCAGTCACTACACAAGCCCCAGTGCCGAAGCTCCTGGGAAATCTGATTGAAAAGGGAGTGGCCCGGAAACTCTACCTAGCTATTACGCTGGAACATGCAGTTGAACTGGAAGCCCTGGTGGATACGGGAGCAGACCTCACTCTGATGTCATCCAAACTCTTCGACAGACTCAGAGTTGAAACTAAAAGACAAAATCGGACTGTAACATCACAAAGGTGCGAGCTGAATGTACAATCATACAGCCAAAATGAGGTACAGCTTGAGCAGATAGCACCTATTCACCTAACTATCGGTCCTATGAGCCTGGTGCACCCCGTGTACATCTCACCAATGGACACTTATCCCCTTCTCGTGGGAAAAGATCTCCTAGACCGCTTTGAGCCCTTATTGGACTTCAGGGAGTTAAAAATCTGGGCTCAAGTTCGAGAACCTCTGCCTCTCCAGTCACACAGGTCACATGAGCCAGACTGCCATGCCACAGAGGCCACGGGAAATCCTCAGGTAACAGAGGTCACGGGAAATCCTCAGGTAACAGAGGTCACGGGAAATCCCACGGTCACAGAGGTCACGGAGGTCACGGGAAATCCCACGGGCAACCGCGGGAACACGAGGTTAGCACCAGAACAAAGTTCAAGTCCACTACTCTGCACTCTTGGACTCAACAAAGACTCCGAGCCCTTTTGCCCCAAGGTCATGACCGACCTGCAACTAAATGATGTGAAAACCACAGACATTGTATTGGCATTATGGGCAGACAACTCAGCCATCAGCCTCACGCTGTTTAACACCCTCCTTAAAGGTATACCCGACCTTCCATTTGTCAACAAACGCACCCGTTTTCCCTGGAACCCCTGTCTGTCAACAATGACAACTGCAAAGGGGACCTGTGCATTGAACGTGAAATGGAATAATCGGCGCATCACCCATTACTTTCTGGTCTTACCAGACCCACCACATGATGTTTACCTCGGAGCAGACATCCTGATTCGTCTTAGGGCTCATGTGGACTTTATAAATGAGGTGGTGTGGGCACCAATGATCTCACAGCCCCCTGTTGTTCCTGTCAACCACGAGAACCTCATGTCAGGGCAGACCATTCCAGAAGTCTGCACCCTGGTCAGTGAACAGGATACCGTAGTCCCAGCTTACACCAAAGGGGTCACTGTTCGGCTCAACCTACGATGGGGTCAAACACTAAATCACACGCTGGGCTTCTTCCAGCCTTCACCTGAATGCTTGGAACTGGGACTTACTTTGGAAGCCACACCCCTCACTGAAGTGTCATCCCGTGCAGTTTACATCCTGTTCAACAACTGCACAGCAATGGACATTACAATTCCCAAGGCCTACCGCCTGGGGTGGCTAGTGAGCACAGACTTTCATGACTTTGAACTGAGTTTACCAATCATTGGACCAATTCCAGCTCCTATGGTCCCAGAAGGGAGCTCGGATGACACAGTATTGACAGCCCCCTTTAAGCTTGTCTCCATTACTTCAGTCATGCCAATAACCACAGGAGTAGCATGCAGAACGGAGCTAACAAAGGACCAATACCTTGCAGTCTACACAGTCTCCAACCAGCCGACCTATGAGACTGATGAGAATACTGCCCCTCTGGCTGCTCACAAGACAAGAGACACTAGCACAGAGGAGCCCTATCCTGAATTCGAGACACAAGTCCAGCAAATCCTGAGGGATGCAGACGCCATACAAAACGATACAGACCGTCAAAAACTCAGACAGGTCTTGTACAAGTTTAAAGCGTCATTCGCAAAAGACTCTCTGGACTGTGGCCTCACGGGCCTCCACACGGTGCGCATCCCGACGCACCCAAATGCTCCTCCCACTTTCGTCAAGCAGTACAAGATTCCGATCGCCTCACACGAACCCGTGCAGGAGATTATCGACTCCATGCTTGAGAAAGGTGTCATCCGCCCATGCAACAGCACCTATTCTGCTCCCATCTGGCCCGTCCTTAAGCCAAACGGGAAGTGGCGACCCACCATTGACTACAGGAAGCTGAACCAGCAGGTGCCACTGTCACGATGGCCCATGACCCAGCTGGAGCAGGAAATACCTAGAATACAGGGAGCCACCATTTTCTCTACGCTTGACGTGGCCTCAGGATTCTGGACTATACCTGTACATCCAGACGACCAACACAAGCTGGCCTTTACCTTCGGCAACCGACAGTACACGTTCACAAGGTGCCCATTCGGCTACGCCAACTCACCAGCGGAGTTCAACATCTTCTTGAACAAAGCATGCCCGGACGCCAGAATGAGAGGCAACCTCATCTACGTAGACGATGTTCTCATGAAAAGCACAACGGTAACTGATCACCTGAGAGAAATAGACTATGTACTGGACCAACTAACCACTGCCGGCGCCAAGATCGCCCTCCACAAAGGACAGTGGTGCCGAACCAAAGTCAACTATGTGGGCCTACTCATCGGATCACGGGGCATTGAACCTCAGACCAGCCGCATCCAGGCCATCCAGAACATCAAGCCTCCCACTAATGTCACAGAGCTGCGGAGTTTTCTGGGCGTGTGCAACTACTCACGACAGTTCATCGAGAACTACGCAGACATTGCACGACCATTAACTATGCTTCTCAAAAAGGACTGCCCATTCGCCTGGACAGAGGCTCAAGCGAACGCTATGAAAGAACTTAAAGGTCATTTGTGCACAGCTCCATGCCTGGCTTACCCTGATCCACAAAAAGAGTTCTATTTGGAAGCTGGATTCTCCAACCACTGTCTCAGTGCGGGTCTTTACCAAAAGCACGACCAGGACAAAAGAGTGGTTGCATATGCCAGCAAGACTCTCCTTCCACCGGAAACTAAATACTCGGACTGTGAAAAGGCGCTGCTTTGCACTGTATGGGCCATACAACGCTTCTCCAACTACATCGGAGCACAAAAGGTCATCATAGAAACTTGCCACCAGCCTGTAATGTTTCTCAACAGCCAACGCATCCGAGATGGCGTGGTCACCAATTCACGCATAGCCATGTGGTTGATGGCCCTCCAAGGGCGCAACGTTGAGGCACGATACGCCCAGAATCACAAGTCTGCGCTGGGCAACGGCTTGGCTGCATGTCAAAACTGCTCTGATGACACACCTGCTGCAACACTGGACGCAGAGGGACCCCAGCAACAACAACCGACCTGTCACAGATACTTTGAGGAGAAGGTGTGCCAAGGGATGCCTACTGCCTACGTCGACGGGTGCTCCTACAACCACGAAGGCACCTTAAAAGCCGGCGCAGGCGTGCTATGGCTAAACAACCACCCCTGCCCACCACAACATTTCCAGCTGGGCCCTCAGTCATCACAACATGCTGAGGTAGCAGCCATCCTGATAACCCTCCAGATCGCTGCAGCCCATAACATCAGAGAACTCCTCATCTGCACAGACTCTAACTACGCAAGACTCAGTTTCACATGCCATCTTTCGGGCTGGAAACAAAACGGGTTCAAGACGGCAAACAACAAGCCGGTCAAACACCAACACCTGTTCCAAGCATGTGAGGACATCACGAAAACACATGACATGATCATCTATTGGAAAAAGGTGAAAGGACACTCAAAACAGCCAGGCCTGGATAAAGACCTGAATGACCAAACTGATGCCCTTGCCAAAATGGGCGCACTACATGGAGACCTATGGTCACCTCCAGCTCAGCCACCCATCTTGAATGTGGCAGCAATAACCCGCAGCAGGCGAACCCTTCCTGCAACACCACTAGCCTCGCAGCCACTTTCGCTGGCACCACAAATCTCTAACAATGACATAGCTGATCTTCAAGCCTCAGACACCTCCATCCAAGCTATGCTACACCACCTCTCTGACCCCTCCAACCACCCGATCACACCGTCTGACCTCACGGCTGCCCCCTCCCTCAGACGGCTGCATGAGATCAAAGACATGCTGCGCGTGACGGACAACATTCTGTGGTATGTCCCTGATGACCTCACAGCGCCAAGGCTCGTGGTGCCACAGGGCCAAAGGGGGGTCATGTTAATGTATGCCCACGACGCACCATGTGCTGGACATCACGGCACCAGAGCCACTTACGACACACTGAAGCAAGTGGCATACTGGCCCGGTATGCAGCAAGACGTGGCAGAGTACGTCAGAGGGTGCCTGGTTTGCTGCCAATTCGAACCAGCAAACCCAAACCACAGAGCCCCACTGCAACGCAGAGGAGTCACGTTCCCATGGTCAGACCTCCAAATAGACTGGGTGGGACCTCTGCCCAGGTCAACAAGGGGCAACAAGTACTTCCTCACAGTAGTATGCCAATTCACCAAGTGGGTAGAGTGTCTTCCAGCACCCAATGACACTGCCCAGACCACGGCATACCTACTGATGAACCATATCTTCTCCAGATTCGGACTGCCACTAAGGGTCAACTCCGACAGGGGCACGCACTTTACAGCTGAGATCATGCAGCAGACTTGGAAGCTCTTGGGTGTACAGGCTCAACTACACATCAGCCACCACCCCAGATCCTCAGGCCAAGTGGAGCGAACCAATCGGACTGTGGTCAGCATGCTGAGGAAATACGTGTCTGCCAACCAAAAGGACTGGGATGTAAAACTTCCCCTGGTACTCATGGCCATCAGAGCCACCCCGCAGGAATCAACTTGCGTGTCTCCCTTCGAATTGATGACTGGGCGGCAAATGACCCTACCGCTGCACCTGCTGTACCAACCGGGAGACTCCAACCTCGTCACAGCCTACACCACACACCAATACCTGGATGAGCTACACCGGCACCTAAGGACGACATTTGCTTTCGCCCAACAACAGCTGCAAAGGAGCGCTGAAGGCCAGAAAGCATATTATGACCGGAAAGCATCACACCAGGAACTGAATGTGGGTGATAAGGTCTGGTACTACAACTTCACACAGCCACTCCAGACAGCCTCCAAACGACTGTCGAAGAAGCTGCTCCCCCACTGGACAGGACCGCACGAGATCGTGGACAAACTCTCCGCAGTCGCGTACAGAATCCAACTAAAGCAGGGACAGAAAGACCCGATTTTCAAATGGGTCCATCGAAACCAAATAAAGAGACACGTGGCTGCTGGCAGGGAAAAGAAAGGGGGGGGGACTAATATAAACTAACCCAGTCACAGTCTGCAGAGCAAGGAAAGCATCCTGACCAACCAGGGACATCAACCGCTTACCTACTGCCTCTCTCTTTCTCTCTCTCCCTCTTTTTCCTACACTAAGACGCTGCTGTGGCTCACCATCCTGCACCTCCAGACAACCGGAGGACAATTAGGAACCCTCATCAATCAACCAGTTTGATACACTCGCCACCCGATCACCATGACGACTGTCGCCCAACGATGTCCTCACAGGGACATCATTGTCCGAAAGGGGGGGAGCTGTAACGTATCGGGGTGCCCAAACTGATTTCTACATTAACCCAAGTGAAACATATAAAGTTTCACTCCTTTAAGTGACCCAGAATAACCCGAGAGGCCTTCTTTGACCAGATGCAACTCTGGAATTCAGGAGACTCTTTGGGAACCCACACAGGACCTACTCCCGCAATAAAAGAAACCTTTGATGACTGAACTCTGGGAAACTTCAGGATTAGTTCGTCAACAAGGATCCACCATTTCCCGACCCCAGGGCCTGTAAATCTTCGATCTAATCTCAGTTTACGACCTCAGAGATTAACATCGGAGCCAACCGGTCTAGCAAAGAACCTCCTCCCTAGAAGGTCACCCTGAGGTGACCAAAGGACCATTGTAACTTTAGAAGAACGCCAGCCCCCTCTTCTGGACATGCACACACTCACGCACACACACAGTGAACATGTCTCTTGAATGTAACCTGTAATCATATCCCTAGATAGTTATGATTTATTCGTATATGCATGTGTTGTATGTCTAGATAACCTACTTGTAGCAATTTTATATAGTTTGAGCGAAAAGCTAATTTTTAAGTTGTCTGTAACTATGTCTAATGATCCTACACTGTCCAAGATATCATAATCTCCTTGAAGTTTGGTACCAAAATCATTGTCTCACAATATGCCAATTAATGATGCATACTACAGGACGATAGGATGTATCATTCTATACTTTTCCATGTTTTATCAAATACCATATTGATCCAAACTTAACACAAACCCCGCCCTGACATGCGACCCGTTCTGGGACAGACCAAAGAAGTTTTCCCCCAGAACTTTCTTATCTCTCTTTGGATTCGCCAGCAGCTCAGAGAGGCGTGTACATTGGCATTGTCCATAAAAGACCGTGACACGCGTCCCCCGCTGGCTCGCTCCTTCGCTTTTTCTCACCCTCTTCCTACTTCTCACCTTGCCACCTTCCGTTTCCGGCATTCCTCCGGACTCTCCTTTGTCTCGTGAAACCACGTGGCAATCACCATATTCTTCATCCTCGGGCGAGACTC
This sequence comes from Cranoglanis bouderius, assembly GCA_023630585.1. Classification (NCBI taxonomy): domain Eukaryota; kingdom Metazoa; phylum Chordata; class Actinopteri; order Siluriformes; family Cranoglanididae; genus Cranoglanis; species Cranoglanis bouderius. The sequence goes on along the minus strand of CM042538.1, from coordinate 12,177,265 downwards.
AACTCCGTTCACCCCTACTCTACCGACGCCGAAGAACCAGCAAATTCCTCGCTCAATCTGCAAATCAAGGACCCTCGTGAACTGCATTAAATTAACGCAAGTATAATTCCAATTGACCTTTAGAGGTGTCCTATTAAGCCAGAGCCACTTTTGTTGAAAAAGTTGAATTCAAATTCCTTTGCTGATTTTCGAGGTTAAACTGTGTTCTGCCATTGTTACTTCCATCACTTTTCCTTCTGTTCCTTTCACTTACCCTGTATATATATGTATTATTTGTTTGTACCTAGTTGTGTATATCTGTAGTTTTTACGTAGTTATTAAAATCCATGGTTATCACGCTGGATCGTCTGTTTTTACTTATGACAAGGTTCACTTTTAACGTTGCTCCTCGCTACGCGCTGGATTTCTGTGACGTAGAATAAACTATGCTTCGTGGCCAGAAGGATAATTTATTCCTTTAGAGTAATACGAAGACTGCCCTGGTAAGTTTGGTGGACAAACAGATCAAGCTGCTTCGCATTTAATTCTAAAGCTAGGTTACAGTAATTAATATAACATTCCCTTTCATGGTCGATTTATATCCATACTTAATCAGAACACGCTTCGATTAGAGCTATAGATATATTTCACCCATTTGAGCTAGATTCGCTACAGCGCTCTTTCGACTCCCGCTGTTTCGTGTGCTCTCTTTTGACTCCTGCTGTTTCTTGTCGGCTCTTTTTGGTCCAGCTGTTTCCGCTCCTGCTGTTTCATCTTCGCTCTTTTGACTCCTGCTGTTTCATGTGCGCTCTTTCGACTCATGCTGTGTCGTGGGCGCTTTTTTTGGTCCAGCTGTTTCGTATGCGCTCTTTCGGCTCCAGCTGTTTCTTGTGTATTCTTTCGACTTCTGCTGTTTCGTGTGCACTGTTTCGGCTCCTGCCGTTTCTTGTGCGCTCTTTCGGCTCCAGCTGTTTAGAGTGCGTTCTTCTGGGTCCAGCTGTTTCGTGTGCGCTCTTTCGACTCCTGCTGCTATGTGTGCGCTCTTTAATCTCCTGCTGTTTCGTGTGCGCTCTTTCGACTCCTGCAGTTTCGTGTGAGCTCTTTCGGCTCCAGCTGTTTCCTGTGCTCTCCTTCGACTCCTGCTGTTTCCTGTGAGCTCTTTCGGCTCCTGCTCTCCGGTTTCCGTCCAGCTGTTTGCATGCTCTCTTTCAGCTCCCGCCGTTTCTTTTGTGCTCTTTCGACTCCCACTGTTTCGTGTGCTCTTTTTGGTCCAGCTGTTTCTTGTGCGCTCTTTTTGGTCCAGCTGTTTCCGCTCCTGCTGTTTCGTCTTCACTCTTTTGACTCCTGCTCTTTCATGTGCGCTCTTTCGACTCATGCTGTGTCGTTGGGGCTGTTTTTGGTCCTGCTGTTTTGTCTTCGCTCTTATGACTCCTGCTGTTTCGTGTGAGCTCTTTCAGCTCCAGCCGTTTCTTGTGCACTCTTTCGACACCTGCGTTTGCATTTGCACTGTTTCGTCTCCAGCTGTTTCTTCTGCACTGATTCGACTCCTGCTCTTTCGTGTGAGCTCTTTCGGCTCCATCTGTTTCATGGGTGTTCTTTTTGGTCCAGCTGTTTTGTGGGCGCTCTTTGTGGTCCAGATGTTTCGTGTGCGCTCTTTCGGCTCCTGTTGTCCGGTTTCGGCTCCAGCTGTTTGTGTGCGCGCTTTCGACTCCTGCTTTTTCGTGGGTGCTCTTTTTGGTACAGCTGTTTCGTGGGCGCTCTTTTTGGTCCAGCTGTTTTGATTCCTGCTGTTTCATGTCCGCTCTTTCGACTCCCGCCGTTTCGCGTGCGCTCTTTTTGGTCCAGCTGTTTCGGCTCCTGCTGTTTCGTGTGCGATCTTTCAATTCCTGCTGTTTCTTGTCCGCTCTTTCGACTCGCGCCGTTTCGCGTGCACTCTTTTTGGTCCAGCTGTTTCGACTCTTGCTTTTCGTGTCCGCTCTTTCAACTCCCGCCGTTTCATGTGCGCTCTTTTTCATCCAGCTGTTTCGGCTCCTGCTGTTTCGTGTGGGATCTTTTGATTCCTGCTGTAGCATATGACTATGCCCAAACTGATTTCTAAATTAACCCAAACGAAACATAGAAAGTTTCACCACTCAGGTGACCTAAAGTAACCCCGAGAGGCCTCCTTTGACCAGATGCACCTTTGGGATGCAAAAGACTCTTTGGAACCCACACAGGACTTACCCCTGCAATAAAACAAACCTTTGATGACTGAACGTCTGGGAAACTTCACGATTAGTTCGTCAGCAGGGGTCCACCAAAACTCCGACCAAGGGCCTGTAAATCTCTGATCTAATCTCGGTTTACGACCACAGATTAGCCTCAAAGTCAGAAAGACAGAGGAGAAAATGTCCTCCCTAAGGTCACCCTGAGGTGACCAAGGACCGTTGGGACATTAGAAGAATGCCAGCCCCCTCTTCCGGACATACACGCGCACGCACACACACACACACACACACACACACACACACACACACACACACACACACACGCTTACCTTACACACACACACGCTTACCTTACACACACACAAGCTTACATAACACACAATGGAGAAATCTCTCTCTCTTCAATGTAACGTGTAATTATATGTAATTATTCGATGTCTAAATAGCGTGATGTTATCTTGTTTACTTATATTGTGTGTTTATGTAACTAACCTTAATGACTTTAGATAGTTTTATCTAGCATATCATTTTAAATGTCTTTAACCAGGTTTTATTTGTAATATTCTTTACAAGTCCATCGAATTTGGTATGTAGTTAATCGTCTCGAGATACCCGGGTTGATTACGCGTATCATATTGCAATGGGACACATTATTTCATGTTTTCTCTTAATTTCATTTATAACACGGTATAAACCGGCTCCTCCCTGGACATTTAAATTAGGGTCCGAGACCAGACAAAGAGAGTTCATCCGGACATGCAAACCCAACTTCCTGACTGGCCCATAGCCCAAAGAGGCGTGTGCATTGGTGTTGTCTTTAAAACAACACCACGCTCACTTCAACTCGAGTTAGAGTTCACTTCTACACTCCTTCCACTTTCCCCCCGGGAAGAGGAAGCCAGGATCTCTCTCTCTCCGGACACAAGATGCAACTACTACCTCACGCCTTTACAAAGGACGCAGTGAACTCTACACGACCTCGCGCAAACTGTCAACCCCGAGGCTATGCAAGTATAGTTAATGACCTATATCTGCGTTTAAGATTGGACCCCTGTTTACAGGAGAATTAAGTTCGTGCTGGTTCTGAAAAAGGCTAAATAGTTGTGTTTTTGTCTGCTTCCCTTTCTTTCATTACTTTCTCTCTATCCCTTTTCTCTCCCTGTATATAGATGTGTATATATGTATGTTTTGCTTAGAGTTAGTCGTGTGTATCCATAGTTACATCTAGCTATTAAAATCTATTATCCCACACTTGATTTTCTCTGTTTTGGTCATGTGATGAGTCAATTATATGCTACATAAGATCTCGATTACCCGCTCTAATCTTTAATAACAAACTTCGTGAGTTAATTCTTCGTGGCCAGAAGGATAAATAAATTTAGAGTTCATAAAGTTGATCTAGACCACATACATAGTCATAATTAATTATAATCCGTTGTAGTTAATTATCTATGTGTATATGTGCACCTACATGAATTCCCTTTCATGGCTGATGTATATTTATAACTGGTCACAACACGCGTTGATTAGATATATAGATATATTTCACGCCAGTCGAGCTAATTCCTTACATAAATTGGAGAATACATTTAAACGTGTTAAACATCTTTTAATTTGTTACATAAACTGTAACTGGTGGAGAATATTATTTTAAACGTTGCAGATTCATCCGAGTTACTACACATTCTGGTAGATAATGCGGGCACGCTTTAAAACTCATCTCCTTTAAAAAGGTGCTTCGAATCCAAGCGTGCGCTTCTGGTCCGTTTTTTATGTTTAAAGTTGATCCATTACATTATTCTGGTGGAAAAGAATAATGCTAGTAATGCCTTTGATTCGTTACACTGCTGTTTCTTGTCCACTCTTTCGACTCCCACCGTTTCGCGTGCGCTCTTTTTGGTCCAGCTGTTTCGACTCCTGCTGTTTCGTGTCCGCTCTTTCAACTCCCGCAGTTTCATGTGCGCTCTTTTTGGTCCAGCTGTTTCGGCTCCTGCTGTTTCGTGTGTGCTCTTTCGATTCCTGTTGTTTCGTGGGTGCTCTTTTTGGTCCAGCTGTTTCGTGTGGGCTCTTTCGACTCCAACTGTTTTATGTGCGCTCTTTAGGCTCCAGCTGTTTCGTGTGTGCTCTTTAGGCTCCAGCTGTTTCGTGTGCGCTCTTTTGACTCCCGCTGTTTTGTGGGCGCTCTTTGGACACCTGCGGTTACATGTGTAATGTTTCGGCTCCTGCTGTTTCGTGTGCGCTCTTTTTGGTCCAGCTGTTTCGTGTGCGCTCTTTTTGGTCCAGCTGTTTCGTGTGCGCTCTTTATTCTTCTACTGTTTCGTGTGTGCTCTTTTTGGTCCAACTGTTTCGTGTGCGCTCTTTTTGGTCCAGCTGTTTCGTGTGCGCTCTTTTTGGTCCAGCTGTTTTCTGTGTGCTCTTTTGGTCCAGCTGTTTTGTCCCCTCTTTCGCCTCCTGCTGTTTCTTGGGCGCTCTTTTTGGTCCAGCTGTTGCGTGTGGGCTCTTTCGTGTCCTACTGGTTCGTGTGGGCTCTTTCGACTCCAACTGTTTTATGTGCGCTCTTTAGGCTCCAGCTGTTTCGTGTGCGCTCTTTTTGGTCCAGCTTTTTCGAGTGCGCTCTTTTTGGTCCAGCTGTTTCGTGTGCGCTCTTTATTCTTCTACTGTTTCGTGTGCGCTCTTTTTGGTCCAACTGTTTCGTGTGCGCTCTTTTTGGTCCAGCTGTTTCGTATGCGCTCTTTTTGGTCCAGCTGTTTCGTGTGCGCTGTTTTTGGTCCATCTGTTTCCTGTGTGCTCTTTTGGTCCAGCTGTTTCGGGTGCGCTCTTTATTCTTCTACTGTTTCGTCTGCGCTCTTTTTGGTCCAGCTGTTTCGTGTGCGCTCTTTTTGGTCCAGCTGTTTCCTGTGTGCTCTTTTGGTCTAGCTGTTTCGGGTGCTCTCTTTCAACACCTGTGGTTACATGTGCTGTTTTGTGCGCACTCTTTTGGCTCCAGCTGTTTAGAGTGCGTTCTCCTGCGTCCAGCTCTTTCGACTCCAGCTGTTTCTTGGGCGCTCTTTTTGGTCCAGCTGTTTTGTGTGGGCTCTTTCGGCTCCTACTTGTTCGTGTGTGCTCTTTCGACTCCAACTGTTTTATGTGCGCTCTTTGGACACCTGCGGTTACATGTGCAATGTTTCGGCTCCTGCTGTTTTGTGTGCGCTCTTTTGGTCCAGCTGTTTCAGTTTCTGCAGTTTCGTGTCCGCTCTTTTTGTCCAGCTGTTTCGTCTCCTGTTTTTTTGTGTGCGCTCTTTTGACGCCATCTTTTTCGTGGGTGCTCTTTTGACTCCTGCAGTTTTGTGTGCGCTCTTTTTGGTCCAGCTGTTTCGTGCGCGCTCTTTCGACTCCTGCTGTTTCATGTGCGCTCTTTCGACTCCTGCTGTTTCGTGTGCGCTCTTTTTGGTCCAGCTGTTTCGTGTGCGCTCTTTTTGGTCCAGCTGTTTCGTGTGCGCTCTTGTTGGTCCAGCTGTTTCGTGTGCGCTCTTTATTCTTCTACTGTTTCGTGTGCACTCTTTTTGGTCCAGCTGTTTCCTGTGTGCTCTTTTGGTCCAGCTGTTTCGGATGCGCTCTTTCAACACCTCTGGTTACATGTGCTGTTTTGTGTCCACTCTTTTGGCTCCAGCTGTTTAGAGTGCGTTCTCCTGCGTCCAGCTGTTTCGTGTGCGCTGTTTCATGGGCGTTCTTTTTGGTCCAGCTGTTTCGTGTGCGCTCTTTATTTTTCTACTGTTTCGTGTGCGCTCTTTTTGGTCCAACTGTTTCGTGTGCGCTGTTTTTGGTCCAGCTGTTTCGTGTGGGCTCTTTCGGCTCCTACTGGTTCGTGTGCGCTCTTTCGACTCCAGCTGTTTCATGTGCTCTCTTGTTGGTCCAGCTGTTTTGTGTGCGCTTTTTTTGGTCCATCTGTTTTGTGTGCGCTCTTTAGGCTTTTGTTGTTTCTTGGGCGCTCTTTTTGGTCCAGCTGTTTTAGATCCTGCTTTTTCGTGTGCACTTTTGTTGGTCCAGCTGTTTCGACTCCTGCTGTTTCGTGTGCTCTCTTTTGGCTCCTGCTGTTTCATGTGTGCGCCCTTTCAGCTCCAGCTGTTTCATGTGCGCTCTTTTGACTCCTGCAGTTTTGAGCGGACACAAAACAACAGGAGCCGAAACATTGCACATGTAACCGCAGGTGTCCAAAGAGCGCACACGAAACAGCTGGAGTCGAAAGAGCGCACACGAAACAGCTGGAGCCTAAAGAGCACACACGAAACAGTTGGAGTCGAAAGAGCGCACACGAACCAGTAGGAGCCGAAAGAGCCCACACGAAACAGCTGGACCAAAAAGAGCGCCCACGAAACTCTTTCAACACCTGTGGTTACATGTGCTGTTTTGTGTGCACTCTTTTGGCTCCAGCTTTTTAGAGTGCGTTCTCCTTTGTCCAGCTGTTTCGTGTGCGCTCTTTCGACTCCAGCTGTTTTGTGTGCGCTCTTTTTGGTCCAGCTGTTTCGTCTGCTCTCTTCGACTCCTGCTGTTTCGTGTGCACTCTTTAGGGTCCAGCTTTTTCGTGTGCGCTCTTTAGGCTCCAGCTGTTTTGTGCGTGCTCTTTTTGGTCCAGCTGTTTCGTGTGCGCTCTTTTGACTCCTGCTCTTTCATGTGAGCTCTTTCGACTCCAGCTGTTTCCCCTGCTCCAGTGCGCTCTTTAGGCTCCAGCTGTTTAGAGTGCGCTTTTTAGGCTGCAGATGTTTCATGTGTGCTCTTTAGGTTACTGCTGTTTTGTGTGTGCTCTTTAGGCTCTCGCTGTTTCGTCGTTGCTCTTTCGACTCCTGCTGTTTGTGTGCGATCCTTCGGCTCAAGCTGTTTAGAGTGCGTTCTTCTTCGTCCAGCTGTTTTGTGTGAGCTCTTTAGGCTCCAGCTGTTTTGTGTTTGCTCTTTAGGTTCCTGCTGTTTGTGTGCGATCCTTCGGCTCCAGTTGTTTAGAGTGCGTTCTTCTGGGTCCAGCTTTTTCGTGTGCGCGCTTTCGACACCTGTGGTTACATGTGCACTGTTTTTGCTCCTCCTTTTTCTTTTCCTCCCTTTTTGGTCCGGCTGTTTCGTGTGCGCTCTTTCGGCTCCCGCTGTTTCGTCTGCACTGTTTTGGCTCCTGCTATTTTGTGTGCTCTATTTCTGCTCCTGCTTTTTCATGGGTGCTGTTTTTGCTCCTGCTGTTTCGTGTGTGCTCTTTCGACTCCAGCTGTTTCATGGGCGCTCTTTCGACTCCCACAGTTTGTGTTCGCTCTTTTGACTCCTGCTGATTCATGGGCGCTCTTTTTGGTCCAGCTGTTTCGGCTCCAACTGTTTCGGCTCCAGCCGTTTTTTGTGTGCTCTTTACGTTGCAGCTCTTTCGGCTGTTTCGGCTCCAATTGTTTCGTGGGCGCTCTTTTTGGTCCAGCTGTTTCGTGTGCACTCTTTCGACTCCCGCTGTTTCGTGTCGGCTGTTTCCACTCCCGCTGTTTCTTGTGCTCTCTTTTGACTCCAGCTGTTTCATGGGCGCTCTTTCGACTTCTGTTGTTTCGTGTGCGCTCTTTCGACTCCAGCTGTTTTCTGGACACTCTTTTTGGTCCAGCTGTTTTGTGTCCGCTCTTTCAACTCATGTTGTTTTGTGCACGCTCTTTTTCGTCCAGCTGTTTCGTATGCACTGTTTTGGTCCAGCTGTTTCGGCTCCTACTGTTTCGTGTGCGCTGTTTCGTGTGCTCTCTTTCTACTCTTGCTGTTTCGTGTGCGCTCTTTAGACTCCAGCTGTTTCGTGTGCTCTCTTTCGACTCCAGCTTTTTTGTGTGCGCTCTCTATACTCCAGCTGTTTCGTGGGCGCTCTTTTTGGTCCAGCTGTTTCTTGTGCACTCTTTCGACTCCATCTGTTCCGTGTGCGCTCTTTAGGCTCCAGCTGTTTCTAGTGCACTCTTTTGACTCCCGCTGTTTCTTGTGCACTCTTTCGACTCCAACTGTTTAGAGTGCTCTCTTTCGACACCTGTGGTTACATGTGCACCGTTTCGGCTCCAGCTGTTTCGTCTGCACTGTTTCGGCTCCCGGAGTTTTGTGGACGCTCTTTTGGCTCCTGCTTTTTTGTGTGCGCGCTTTCAGCTCCAGCCATTTCTTGTGCGCTCGTTCCACTATTGCTGTTTTGTTTGCGCTCTTTTTGGTCCAGCTCTTTTGACTCTCGCTGTTTCGTGTCCGCTCTTTGGGCTCCAGCTGTGTTTTTTTGTGCTCTCTTTCGGCTCCTGCCGTTTCTTCTGAGCTCTTTCGGCTCCAGCTGTTTCATGTGCGCTCTTTTTGCTCCAGCTGTTTCGGCTCCTGCTGTTTCAAGTCCGCTCTTTAGACTCCAGCTGTTTCGTGGGCGCTCTTTTTCGTCCAGCTGTTTCGTCGTTGCTCTTTCGACTCCTGCTGTTTGTGTGCGATCCTTCGGCTCAAGATGTTTAGAGTGCGTTCTTCTTGGTCCAGCTGTTTTGTGTGAGCTCTTTAGGCTCCTGCTGTTTCGTGTGCACTCTTTAGGCTCCAGCTGTTTCGTGTTTGCTCTTTAGGTTCCTGCTGTTTGTGTGCGATCCTTCGGCTCCATTTGTTTAGAGTGCCTTCTTCTGGGTCCAGCTTTTTCGTGTGCGCGCTTTCGACACTTGTGGTCACATGTGCACTGTTTTTGCTCCTCCTTTTTCTTTTTCTCCCTTTTTGGTCCAGCTGTTTCGTGTGCGCTCTTTCGACTCCTGCTGTCTCGTTTGAGCTCGAAGAGATTACATTTAATCATGATGACCTTTCAATATGTGGGGAAACTTGGTTATAAAATTGTGTGTGTGTTAGTTAGAGAATGGTGGTTTCATGTGTCTAATTACTTACACTTGGCAAAATTAGTTTGATGAAATATAACAACCCTTTTTTTGGTTGTTTTATTTGATTTCTATTTTATAGCCGTATTTTATGCACTCTGAATTGTAAACATTTATCTTCTCACCAACTTAAGCATTTTTGTAACCATTTTTTTATTTTTATTTTTTCATACATGAAACGTTGTTTTGGAAAACACCTTAAAGAGTGCTGATTAAAACATATTTATTCTTAAAAAGTAATAGAGTGATGGCTTGATATACATGCTATACTATAATGAGGTCATTTCTGCATTTGTCAATACAAAACACAGCACACCTCAGTCAATTTATTATGGAACTAGTTTTTGCTGCCAATATGCAGTGATATACTCATTGCTGCTACACTACAAAATAGCTTACAGTTTATAGCCCATGTTCTGTGTATTTACTGTCCTGAGTATCTGTTGTTCTGGTCTGTGTATTTATTGTCCTGCACTCGAAACGACAAATCAGTGAGAAGTTTATATATATATATAAAATATTGATACATAGAAATAATCAGAATGAGGCTGCAATAGGAGCAAATGAAATCTTTTATTAAACTTTATTAAAATATATAAGCACTGTACTAAAAGTTAATCCTATTAACAGCTGTGATCTATTCATAATATAATCTTTAGGCTCTACATAGAGGGATGAGGGGTGATTGGGGGGATTCATAGAGGGAAGGCAAACACAGACACATCATTTACACTAAACCTAGAAATCCAATTATAAAGCAATCTTTACAATTATGATGAAAAATTATAAAAATGCTACACAGGCTACAAATGATTATGCGGTTCTGGTCCTCAAGTCCTGGGTTCTTTGTCCAGACCTGTTAATGAAGACAAGAAAAGAGATTTTTTTTTTTTTTAATACTGCCTTAATTGAAATATAACAAAATTCATTTATACTTACCTGTGGAGAGCATGAGCAATGTAGTGATGGAAAAGAAATATGAAATGTAACAACGGACGAAAAGGGAACAAACCTGTCTTGTGAAAGTTCCACATTAAGTGTAACTTACACTCACCATCCACTTTAAAAGGAACACCTGTACACCTGCTCATTTATGCAGTTATCCAATCAGCCAATCATGTGGCAGCAGCACAATGCATAAAATCATGCAGATACAGGTCAAGAGCTTCAGTTAATGTTCACATCAAACATCAGACTGGGGAAAAAGTGTGATCTCTGTGACTTTAACTGTGGCATAGTTGTTGGTGCCAGATGGGCTGGTTTGATTATTTCAGAAACTGCTGATCTCCTGGGATTTTCACACACAACAGTCTCTAGAGTTTACACAGAATGGTGTGAAAAAAAAAAAAAAAAAAAAGCATCCTGTGAGTGGAGGGTCTGCAGGCTGAAACACCTCGTTGATGAGAGAGATCAGAGACGAATGACTAGAACGACTAGACTGGTCTGAGCTGACAGGAAATCTACAGTAACTCAAATAAGCACTCTTTACAACCATGGTGAGCAGAAAAGCGTCTTCGAACATCAAAGCTTGAGGTGGACGGGCTACAACAGAAGACCACATCAGGTTCCACTCCTGTCAGCCAAGAACAATCTGAGGCTATCATGGGCATAGACTCACCCAAACTGGACAGTTGAAGACTAGAAACAGACCAGGTGATTTTTTTTCTAACCTCCAACTGTCCAGTTTGGGTAGGCCTGTGCCCATGACAGCCTCAGATTCCTGTTCTTGGCTGCAAGAAATTGAACCAATCTGGCCATTTTCCTCTGATCTCTCTTATCAAAAAGGTGTTTCCACCCACAGAACTGTCACTCACTCAGTGTTTTTTGCAACCTTCTGTAAACTCTACAGACTGTTGTGTGTGAAAGTCCCATGAGATCAGTAGTTTCTGAAATACTCAAATCAGCCTGGTACGTGGTACCAATAACCATGCCATGGTTAACGTTATAGAGATCACATTTTTTCTCCATTCTGATGTTAGATGTGAACATTAACTGAAGCTCTTGACCTGTATCTGCATGATTTTATGCATTGTGCTGCTGCCACATGATTGGCTGATGGGATAATTACAAAAATGTGCAGGTATACAGATCTTCCTATTAAGTGTATAAAGAGTTAAAAGTATGACGTTGCATTCATGAATAAATTAAAGAATTGTAATAGTTTGCAAATTGTTGTGGTATGTGTGCGTGTGTGTGTGTTTGTGTGAGAGGGGAGTGGGGGAATGGGGCTAAGGGAATGGCATTGCTCAGAGCCTCTCCAAAGTGTCCATCATCAGCTGGACATGTTGCCTGAGGAGATGCAAAACTGCACTGGATAAGGCTGCTGGGTCACTGTAGAGCTCCAGGGGCTGAGAAAACAGTACTTCAGAAAACGCCGTAAGCTGATCCTATTGACAAATTACAAACACACACACAAAAATCCAGCACAGTGTCACTGGGTTAAATATACAATGCTGAGAATTGTATCGTGCATTGTGGTATAAGAAGATATTCAACACTTACAATAAGCACTGCGAAGTACAGCTCTGCTGCAGGCTCCCACACGTCCACGTCCCACATGCTGATGAGTGCAAACATGCGCTCCAAGAATCCTCCCTCAAACTTTAGGAAACAAAGTCAACAAACAGCCGTGTCACAGCAGGGTTAAATTATGGGAAAACAAAATGAGATATACTAGACCATGTTCTGAAACTACATTCAAGCATCACTTTTAAATCTCCTGATAAGACACTTACTGCCTCAGGTGTTGAGCCGTTCACAAAGTAGCCGAAGAGAAGCAGCTCATAAAACACGTCCATGAAGTTGAAATGGTGGAGCTGCACAGAGGAGAAAAGTTACAAAAAGAAATACGCTTTACATATTGGAGTCGTGTTTTCAATATAATCAAAATCTTTTAGATTTACAAATCTGTCATTTTACACGGCCATTTGCAAGCTTACCTGGGCCCCGAAGAGCTCTGTTACAATCGACTCCTGATTGGAAGGCCTTCTCAGGAATCGAATCAGAGACTCATAGGCCAGCTGCACACCAACCACATCCTGTTAAAACAAACAAAACCAATCTCTATAACTCACTTTGGCTACTCATTTTAAACCGTAAAACGAAGCAGTACGTAAGCCTAACCATGTCCAGTACAGGAGGTCGGCCGATAGTGGATTTTACTGATACCGATAACCGATTAATCAACCGAAATTTTTTAATTGATACTGAATGAAAACATAACACTCAAAGTAAAATATTACTGAACTTTATTACAAAAATAAAGAGTACTGACTGTACTATGAAAATGTACTGTACTTTTTAAAATGAAATAAATATATAAATATTAATATATATTAACTATTAATAAATATTAAAGTAAATAAAAGATATACATCCAAACTGAACAATTAATCGGCAAAACCTCTATCCAGTACTCCACAAAAGATCACTAAAGATGCACAGATAATTTACTACATGGGCCAAATTTCCAACTACTGCATTTCCCAGAGCCATCTTCATCCTGGACATTTTATTTTAATATTTAACCTAAGAATGTGCAGGCTGTGATTGTTATTAAACAGAACATTAGGTATTGATGCTAGTTATTTAAATAGTCTTCATTACATCGTTGCCTGTTTTTTCCCCCCTCAATTTAATCACTACAACATTGTGGGGAGCAGTAACTAAAAGTATTTTGCACAAAAATGAAACAGTCTATCATCATTCTGAAGTCACCTGGTTGTTAGCTGCTGCCAGACGCATCACAATCTTCTTTCCAACCACAAACAAAAAGTTCTGGTTGTGGATGCTGGCAAGCAGAGTCTGAATATAAGACAGCACACAATATAAGTTAAAGCAGAGTGCAATTTACCTGAGTAACAACAGCAGCTCAACAAAGGTTTTACTCACAGAGAACGCCTGACGGAGAGCACGCAGCTTCAGTCCAATATCAGGAACCTCTCTGTCTGAAAGATGGTAGCTAAGAAACAAGAGGTGTAAATGCTTAGTTAAACCTGTATTACACCATTACATCAATAAAAACAGTGAAGAGGATCGTACCTAATAAAGGGCACCTCCAACTCCAAAAAGTCAAGGCTCTCCTCACTCTCCTGCAAGCCACATTAGCAATAAATCATTAAATCGCCCACAGTAAATTTTACAGAGTCCCATTCAGGGGAATAGCAGCATAGATACACATCAGGTCTAAAACACAGAATTACCTCAGAGTCTGGTTCACTCTCTGAATCACTGTGGGGAGAGTTATCACTGTTTTCCTCCACCCAAGTGGAGGTGTCCACCTGACCATCTGGACCCACATACAGGTACGTGCAGGTCACCTTTTTCAAGGGTTGCTGTTAATTAAAAAAAGACAAAAACAAATATTGACACAACAGACAAAATTCCATAAGTTACTATCTACATATACACCATGACAGTGTAATAATTTTACCACATAATCCTCAAGTGGCAGAGTGACAGACTCCACGCGGTTACAGGAAATCAATTCTGTAACCCTCCCAGATACACCCTGAAGAGAACAATTTAACGTGAACAAAATCAATTGATGTCACTTCAATCAACAAAGGTTTTGTGATGCTACGACGAATAATCTCTTACCTGTATGCCAGTGAAACAGTCCTCAGTTTCAGTGTAATAAGGGAATCCCTGCAAATGACAATTAGCTGAAACTCAAGATCTATTTCACATAAATGCTCATCTAATAATCATTAATGTCAATTCTCTTCATCAGAGTTATAAAGATTGTGATTACCTCCTGATCCAAGTGCCGGGTCTTGGTGGTTTTAAACCAGGAGAGCCGACTCTCTCGACCCCTCATCATTCCGAGGAAGTATCTCCTAATGTCCACTGACTAGAAATAAAAAAACAAAACCAAAAATTAGAGCTTTTAAAGAGGAGAGAGTGTGTGTATCTTAACTGCAGGACTGTAGAATACCCCAGACAGGAAGCTGAAGGAGTCTGCAGAGAGGAACTGAACGTTGCACCAGGCGCTATTCAGCTCACCAGCACTGAGAGGCTGTGAAAAGTAGAGCACGAAGATCATAAGTGCTTCATATAATAGCAGTTTCATACTAACACATCTAACATTCTGTTGTTTTCCTTAAAGTAAAAACAACCTTGGAAAATTTTGTGAATATCTTTAGTAAATAAATTAAACATTTGGTTACCAGAACGACAGCTGCAGGTTCACGGTGAGGTTCAGTGGGCAGCAGCTGCAGGTTTGGCTCAACGACCTTAACACACACACACACACACACACACAATTAGTCACAGCAATTAACAAAGTTTTGTGATGCCACAACGAATAATCCCTTACCAGTATGCCAGTGAAACAGTCCTCGGTGTTGCTATAATAAGGGAATTCCTGCAAATAACAATTAGATTAGACTCAAGATCTACAACTACATTTCACAAAGGCACTCTTCTAATAATCATTAATGTCATGTCTCTTCATCAGAGTAATAAAGACTGTGATTACCTCGTGATTCAGGTGGTGGGTCTCTGTGGGTTCAAACCAGCAGAGCCGACTCTCTGGACCCCTTATCATTCCGAGGATGTCCACTGACTAGAAACAGAGAAACAAATCTAAACATTAGAGCTTGTAAAGGAGGGGACCTGTTTGTATCTAAGCTGCAGGACTGTAGAATACCCCAGACTGGAAGCTGAAGGAGTCTGCAGAGAGGAACTGAACGTTGCGCCAGACGATGCTCAGCTCACCAGCACTGAGAGGCTGTGAAAAGTAGAGCACGAAGATCATAAGTACTTCATATCATAGCAGTTTCATACTAACACATCTAACATTCTGTTGCTTGGAAACTTCAGTGATGGACTTTAGTAAAGAAATGGAAGGTTTGTATACCTGAACGACAGCTGAAGGTACAAGCTGAGGTTCGGTGGGCAGCAACTGCAGGTTTGGCTCAATGACCTTAACACACACACACACACACACACACACACACACGCACATATATACACACACTTAGACAGAAGTAGCCTACACATCTCAAATGTAGTTAAAATATAACTTTCTAACTGACACATACCTGGAGGACAGAGGGAGGATCTAATGATTCTTCCAGCACATCCTCAGGCTCTGCAATAAATTACTTTTATGTGACTCAGAATTACAACTTCATTTACAACTAATATTTTCTATTGTACATTTAAAACCAACAGCCAAGTTTATTAGTTAGTAACATTAGGATAAATATTGTATTGTGCTGAGACCTTAAAATGGGTAGCCATGTTTTCAAGGGCACCAGCATTCAGGTAACTATTAAATGGTATAATTCATGTTTAAGCATTAATAAGAAAGGAGAATATTTTACCAGCTACTCATTGTAATGTTTAGCTCTGCTCAATTTTTATCTTAATGTAAGCTACCAAGCTAAGTAGACAGGTTTGTTATCAGTGTAGCGAATATTAGACCAGTGTTTCCCCACACACAGAGATGATACTTTAGTGTTGGCAAGTAGTTTTTTTTTTCTTTTTTCAACTAAAACACATTTTATTTACCAGTTAATAAAAAAAAACTAGAGAGAGAGCAAAGCTGGTAATTTTTCTCTCCTTTCCTATTAATGGTTAAACGTTAACAACCCCTAAAGTTTGAGAGTTAGCTAGTTAACTTCTCGTTGTAAAGAAGCAGACAAACCACAGCATTAGTAGTCAGCTTGTATAAATTCACTGTACAGGTGACATGATTAAACTCTCTAAAACCTCCTGTCCATCTCCCAAATGTATATAAATATTATAATGTGTAATTATTACACAAGCCTTTAACCGAGTTCAGCAACAAACTACCTTTATACTCATTATGACACTGTATAAATGATTAGCTGAGATCGCTAAGTAGACAACACACTTCCGTAACAAGCTTTACCATGCTAACAGGCTAAAATCACTATTTCGTGTTAGCTAAGCACAATTTAGTGTAAAACCAGTAGCTAGGGTTGATAAAAGTGACCTACTAATTGGGTAAACATTATACTATGGAAATAAACTAAATTCTTAAGCCAAGCTAATTGTAGTGTGTAATATAAACCACTAGCCAAGTTCGCTAGCACGGTAACTAGCATTAAGCTAATTCACCCCGACAAACAAGATCACTTGTAAGGTGGAGAACATTAGACTGTAACACAGTGTGACTTAAACATGATTTATTGTAAAAGCAGTGAGGCAGTAAAGTCATATGACCGACTGAAGCTCCTCCTACCTTGAGGAGGCTGAGTGTGGTCAGGAGGAGCGCTTCCTCTCCGCAAGCGGCGGTAAACACAGTAACCCGCCCCGGCAGAGAGCACGACCAGCCCCGCAGCACAGGCGATCTCACCCAGGCTCCAGTTCTTCAGATCCGGCAGAAATCCTTTGAAATTCATGGTTTTCTTCGTCAGACGTCACTTTTTGTTGAGTTGCGAGAGTTGATGTTGATCCGTAGCGAAGCAGAAACTCAATGCTGTGTTTTGGTTTAAAAAATTCGATGGAGCGCATTTATCACCATGGAGACAGTTTAAACACAAACAATTTTAAGACGAATGACGAACACGCAGATGACGCACAAGATTTAACGCACAAATTCTCGAACTGGGGGTCGCGACCCCACGTGGGATTCACCTGAGATGCGGATTGGGGTCTCTGCATGGAAACTTCATTTATGGAATATTTAATAATAATTAAAGATACCATATTATTATTATTATTATTATTATTATTATTATTATTATTATTATTATTATTCTACAAATTATCATTAGCCTTCATTCAATCTGGATCTCCTCTTAAGCCCATTTTACACCAGAACGCAGTCCAACTTGCTGTCATGTTAATCAAAGTGACTTTACACCGGACACTGGCAGCACACAGAGCGGCTATTTCAAGTAAAATATGTGTATTATTATTTCGTCGTGCTCTTCTACTTGACAAACTACAATATTCATACTATATTTTGCAGTGCATACCCATAATATAAACAGCACGCAGGCGATATTACAGTCTGTAGCTTACTGCAGCCAGTGGCAGAGCCAGGAATGTTTTTTGCAGGGGGGCCAGTCAGGGGCCAACAGGGGCCAGTCAGGTGGCACTGAAAATGTGATTATACAAACAAAAATTGTGTTCAACCTTAAAATACTAGGCTATTTTAGGTGCCCAGTACAAGCATCAATAATTAATTGGTCTGTTTGTTCACACACAAATGAAATTTATATCACCATTTACACCATTTTCATATTGTTCCAAGCCTGTGTGAGTTACTTCCTTCAAACCCAAGGAGATCTAAGGCAGAACGTTAACCTCAGTCATGGTGACTTGAGATTAATATTATGCCTAACATATCCTTTTGTGTTTCATGAAAGAAAGTCATTATGTTGAAAATGTTCACGTTAACTTATGGTGCTGTTAGAGCAAATAACTACATAGGATCTGAAAGTCAACATCATAATATATTTAATCAGTCAAATCTTTAATATGATTTCTGGTTTCAGAGTAAATGTAATATCTCCCAAAGCTGCAAAAACATCATTTAAAAAGGACCACAAAAGCCTGGCAACTCTGTACTGATTTCAAATGAGAATTTATTTTAAGTGAAAGTCTGACTTACAATTTGTCATCAAAACAAATTAAGCTATTATCACTTACAACTGGATTCTGTGATTGTTGTGGTTTAAAGCAAATATATTCACAAACTCATCTAGGATCAAGGACTTTGCTTGCTATGACTCTACACTTAGGACACCAAGGTTGCTCAGTCTATCATCATCCATGTTTGAACGCAGGTTAGTTTTAACCAGCTTGAGAGTGGAGAAGCTGTGTTAACATGCAGCTGTACTCACAGGTATGGCAACTGCAATGTTGCACAACAAGCCCATGGAATACTTCTTTCTACTACACTAGTGTTTTTCTGTATGCCAGCTTGCACTTTCCTCTCCACAATTCATTTCATTTGATGAATTTCATGTCTGAGGTCTTCAGTGTTGCATTCATAAGTACAGGCAAATGGAAATATTGCTTCCTCTTGGCAGAAAATGGCACTTTTGGGATTTAACACTTGGATTCCCATCATAATTTCACAATTTTGTTTTGAGATTCGTTGGTTTAGCTCACTCGGCATATTATCGAGAACAGGGTAGAATATACCGGTGTGAAAAGTGTACTTTGTAATCTCAGAACACTCACCTAATAAACCATTGTGCTGTATCCTTGGAGCTTTATGCTAGATTTTGACTTTCATTTTGGACTTGGTTCAGTCTCAACATTGCATTATTCAGCAGTATTTGAGGCATCTTTCCAGAGTCCTCCAAAGTAGGATTCATCCCTGTAATCATGAAAACGATGCATAAGGGCTTCAACTACTGTACTCTAGGACTAGGACTAGGACATGGAAAGGAGGTCATCCCATGGACCTCTGGCATGGACTTAACTTGGGAGGACGTCATCCCGTGGACCTCCGGCAGGAACAGGGCTGGAGCTCTGGTCTGAGCTCCGCTGAGGAGACCTCCTGCTGGGTCTCCGGCTGGAGCTTGGGGCTGGAGGTTGCCAGGTTAACCTCCAGGTGGAGCTCCGCTGAGGAGCCCTCATGTCTGTGTCACCTTCTGGCTCTCCCTTTTTTTATGCTGTCATAGCTAGTCTTGCCGGAGTCCCTGCCTGCACTCATGCAAAGTGCATTGTCCTTAACCATTATGGGACAATAACCATGCCTAATAATCTCTCTCTCTCTCTCTCTCTCTCTCTCTCTCTCTTTCTGTCGAGCTACACATGATACTCCTGAGATACCAGCGATCCCGCCTCTCCACTTCTGCTCTCCGGACCTGCCTGATCCATCTGATGCCCTACTTCTGGTTGGAGCTCTCATCAAATCAAGTGCTGCTGCTGAGGATGACCCCAGACGATGCAGCCTAAAGATAACTGTGATTACTGAGGATGGTACCACCTAAAAACCATAAAGATGGCTTTGAACCTCAATTCATATGTACAGCTATGCCATGATGATCAAAACAGACTCCATGTAAAAACTGGAATGAATCTTCTGGTTACACAACTGCACTATTTGACCATGTAGTATTGGTACATTTATAGAAGGGATTTATTTATAATTACACTATCCGGTGTCACCCAGATGAGGATGGGTTCCCCTTGAGCCTGGTTTCTCTCAAGGTTTCATCCTCATTTCATGGAGTTTTTACTCGTCACCATCGCCGTTGCCTCTGGCTTGTTCATTGGGGATAATTTCCTTAATTTAAAACCTATATCCTGAATTTATATGTTTTTGTAAAGCCGCTTTGTGACAATTTCCATTGTTAAAAGCGCTATACAAATTAAACTGAATTGAATTGAATCCCTATGTAGATGTTAGATATTTTGGTAGTAGATTTGGAACTACTACAAACCAAGGCAATGAATGAACAGACTGATTTGGTGAGTGAATTTAATAGATATTTGAAAGATAAGTACAAATATTTTAAACACATTTTTACAGATGGATCAAAAGATCCTATTACAGGAGATACAGGCTCTGCAGTAGTAGTTCCCAGTCAGAGGAATGAGATATACAGGCAGACCTCCAATAACTTAAGTGTATGTGCTGTTGAACTATATGCCATCTTGATAGCGTTTGAATGGATTAAACAAAATATACCAGGTAAAGCTTTAATTTATAGTGATTCAGTATCTGTCCTCTGGAGTCTCAAATCAGGTTTGACCAGAAATCATCAGGAGCTATTCTATGAAATAATGATTATCCACTCAAGATTAAAGAAGCAAGATAATGAGGTTATATTCATGTGGATCCCAGCGCATATTGGCATTATGGGAAATGAAAGGGTAGACAAAATAACCAAGCAAGCGTTGAAAAAAAGAGATTATAGACACGGACATCAATCTTTCAAGATTAGAAAGAAAGAGCATTGTATGGGAAAGAATTATTAAAGAATGGCAGCAACAATGGGATCAGGAATTAAAAGGAAGACATCTATATTCATTAAAAAGAAGAGTTGACACTGTGGAAAGAAGGGAAAAAACAGGAGAGAGGAGACAATTATGTCCCGACTAAGGGCAGGACACAATAAGTTTAATAGTGCACTTCATGTTATAGGGAAACATCCAACTGGATTTTGTGAACGTTGTCAAATACCAGAGACTGTAGAACATGTGCTTGTTATTAGTAGGAAATATGAAATACAGAGGATGGACATGATAACAGACGTGGAAAGAATAGGATTAACAGGACATGGAGTAAAGAATATATTGGAATGCAGTGGGAGTGAACAAGGAAGGAAATACTTCATCTGCTTTCTAATAAAAACTGGACTAATGACGAGAATATGACATGGTGCTCTGTATAGGAGTTAATTAAGTCCAGAAGATGGCAGTAGTGCGACATCAAGGATGCAAGCTGCCGTTAAAATCCAAAGAAGAAGAATAAGTAGTGCACTATAATAGGAGATAGGGAGCGGTTTCAGATACAGCGCGTCTTTACATGCAGTGACGAGATTTAGAATCAGAATCAGATTTAGAATCAGAATCAGAATCAGATTTAGAATCACCTTTATTGCCAAGTACTGTGGGTTTACGTCAATGTTATATAGATATATAGAGACAGATATAGATAAGTGGTTTACATGTACAAGGAATTTGTCTTGGTGTACTGGTGCTTAACAATAACAGTAAAGCTAATTATCCAATTAAAACAACATCATGGTGAATATGAATGTACTTTGAACAAATGAAATATTTGATCAGTTTAAAGGGTTAAATGTTTTTAATAGCTAAAAGGCTAACTTTCGATAATCAATACAGCTTACCTATTTTACAAACCACAAGTTAGCTAAACAACATTTAGAGCCTAGTCTAGTCTTTTGTTGTTAAATGTATGTTTAAGTTTTAAATATGGAGTTAAGGCTAAACTAATAACACATTACTGTTTCAGCCTCCGAAACAGAAAGGCACAGGGAAGTCTGTGAAGAGAAAGAGCGGTACTGTAGTCTATGGACTTTCTACAGAGGACATGTCGAAGGAGCAGGTAAAGTTTAAGAAATGTGCAAATTGTCTTATCCTAACTAAATCATCACCTAAATATAAATGTATAAATATAGTAACCTTTTTTAAAATTAAGCTCCAGCCGTTTCTTGTGAGCTCTTTCGACTCCTGCTGTTTCGTGTGCGTTCTTTTTGGTCCAGCTGTTTCTTGGGCGCTCTTTTTGGTCCAGCTGTTTCTTGGGCGCTGTTTTTGGTCCAGCTGTTTCGTCTGTGCGCTTTTGGTTTCATCTGTTTGTGTGTGCTCTTTCCACTCCTGTTGTTTCGTCGGCGCTCTTTCGGCTCCAGCTGTTTCGTGGGCACTCTTTAGGTTGCTGCTGTTTTGTGTGCGCTCTTTCTGCTCCAGCTGTTTCGTGTGCGCTCTTTTTGGTCCAGCTGTTTTGTGGGCGTTCTTTTTGGTCCAGCTGTTTTGTCCGCTCTTTCGCCTCCTGCTGTTTCTTGGGCGCTCTTTAGGCTCCAGCTGTTTCGTGTTCGCTCTTTTGACTCCTGCTCTTTCGTGTGCGCTCTTTCGACTCCATCTGTTTCGTGTGCGTTCTTTTGACTACAGCTGTTTCGTGGGCATTCTTTTTGGTCCAGCTGTTTTGTCCGCTCTTTCGCCTTCTGCTGTTTCTTGGGCGCTCTTTTTGGTCCAACTGTTTCACGTGCACTCTTTTTGGTCCAGCTTTTTCTTTTGCGCTGTTTTGTGTGCGCTCTTTTGGTCCAGCTGTTACGTCTCCCGCTTTTTTGTGTGCGCTCTTTTGACGCAATCTTTTTCGTGGGTGCTGTTTTTGGTCCAGCTGTTTTGTGTGTGCTCTTTCGACTCCAGCTGTTTCGTGTGCTCTCTTTGGACACCTGCGGTTACATGTGCACTGTTTCGGCTCCTGCTGTTTTGTGGGTGCTCTTTTTGGTCCAGCTGTTTTGTGTGCGCTGTTTTAGTCCAGCTGTTTCGTCTTTGCTCTTTCGACTCCTGCTGTTTCGTGTGCTCTCTTTAGGCTCCTGCTGTTTCTTGTGCGCTCTTTTTAGTCCAGTTGTTTTGGCTCTTGCTGTTTCGTCTTCGCTCTTTCGACTCCTCCTGTTTTTTGTGAGCTCTTTTGACACCTGTGGTTACATGTGCACTGTTTCGACTCCTGCTGTTCCGTGTGCCCGCTTTCGACTCCCGCTGTTTTGTGTGTGCTCTTTTGGCTCCAGCTGTTTAGAGTGCGTTCTCCTGGGTCCAGCTGTTTTGTGTGCGCTCTTTCGACTCCTGCTGTTTCGTGTGAGCTCTTTTTGGTCCAGCTGTTTCGTGTGCGCTCTTTAGGGTCCAGCTGTTTCGTGGGGGCTCTTTTTGGTCCAGCTGTTTCGACTCCTGCTGTTTCTTGTGTGCTCTTTCAGCTCCAGCTGTTTCTTGTGAGGTCTTTAGGCTCCAGCTGTTTGTCTGCTCTGTTTCGGCTCCCGTTTTTCGTGTGCGCTCTTTCAAGTGCGTTCTTCTGGGTCCAGCTGTTTCATTTGCGCTCTTTCGACTGCTTGTGTTTCGTGTGCGCTCTTTTTGGTCCAGCTGTTTCCGCTCCTTCTGTTTCGTGTGCACTCTTTTTGGTCCAGCTGTTTTTTTGGGCTCTCTTTCGAATCCTGCTGTTTTGTTGGCTCTCTTTTTGGTTCATGTTGTTTTGGCTCCAGCCGTTTCTTGTGCGTTCGTCCGGGTCCAGCTGTTTCGTTGGTGCTCTTTCGACTCCTGCCGTTTCGTGTGAGGTCTTTTTGGTCCAGCTGTTTTGTGTGAGCTCTTTCGACACCTGCGGTTACGTGTGTACTGTTTGTGCTCCAGCTGTTTCTTATGCACTCTTTCGAATTCCTCCTCTTTCGTGTGAGCTCTTTCCACTCCTGCTGTTTCTTGGGCACGCTTTTTGCTCCAGCTCTTTCAACACCTGCGGTTTTATGTGCACTGTTTCGTCTCCTTCTGTTTCGTGGGCACTCTTTTGGTCCAGCTGTTTCGTCTCCTGCTGTTTTGTGTGCACTTTTTTTGGGCCAGCTGTTTTGTGTGCGCTCTTTCGACTCCTGCAGTTTTGTGTTCGCTCTTTTGGTCCAGCCATTTCTTGTGCGCTCTTTCGGCTCCAGCTGTTTAGATTGCTTTCTTCTGGGTCCAGCTGTTTTGTGTAAACTCTTTTGACTCCAGCTGTTTCGTGGGTGCTCTTTTTGGTCCAGCTGTTTCGTGTGCGCTCCTTCGACTCCTACTGTTTTGTGTGCACTCTTTAGGCTCCTGCTGTTTCGTGTGCGCTCTTTAGGCTCCTGCTGTTTCGTGGGCGCTCTTTTTGGTCCAGCTGTTTCGCTCCAGCTGTTTCGGCTTCAGCTGTTTTGTGTGCGCTCTTTACGCTCCAGCTGTTCCTTGTGCGCTCTTTTTGGTGCAACTTTTTCGTGTGCGCTCCTTAGGCTCCAGCTGTTTCGTGGGCGCTCTTTTTGGTCCAGCTATTTCGCGTCCAGTTGTTTCGTCTGCACTGTTTCGACTCCTGCTGTTTCGTGTGAGCTCTTTTGGCTACAGCTGTTTTTTGTGCTCTCTTTCGACTCCTGCTGTTTCGTGTGAGCCCTTTCGACTCCTGCTGTTTCGTGGGTGCTCTTATTGGTCCAGCTGTTTTGTGTGAGCTCTTTTTGGTCCAGCTGTTTCGGCTCCTGCTGTTTCGTGTGAGCTCTTTTTGTTCCAGCTGTTTCGGCTCGTGCTGATTTTTGTGCGCTATTTTGTTCCAGCTGTTTCGACTCCTGCCGTTTTGTGTGCGCTCTTTTTGGTCCAGCTGTTTCGGCTCCTGCTGTTTCGTGTACGCTCTTTAGGCTCCAGCTGTTTCGTGTGCGCTCTTTAGGCTCCAGCTGTTTCGTGTGCGCTCCTTCAGCCCCAGCCTTTTCTTCTGACCTCTTTCAACTCCTTCTGTTTCGTGTGAGCTCTTTCGACTTCTACTGTTTCGTGTGAGCTCTTTTTGGTCCAGCTGTTTCGCGTCCAGTTGTTTCGTCTGCACTGTTTCGACTCCTGCTGTTTCCTGTGCGCTCTTTTTGGTCCAGCTGTTTTGTGTGCGCTCTTTAGACTCCCGTTGTTTCATGTGCGCTCTTTCGACTCCTGCTGTTTCGTGGGTGCTCTTTTTTGTCCAGCTGTTTTGTGTGAGCTCTTTTTGTCCAGCTGTTTCGGCTCCTGCTGTTTCATGGGTGCTCTTTTTGGTCCAGCTGTTTCGTGGGTGCTCTTTTTGGTCCAGCTGTTTCGGCTCATGCTGTTTCGTGTACGCTCTTTAGGCTCCAGCTGTTTCGTGTGCGCTCCTTCAGCCCCAGCCTTTTCTTCTGACCTCTTTCAACTCCTTCTGTTTCGTGTGAGCTCTTTCGACTTCTACTGTTTCGTGTGAGCTCTTTTTGGTCCAGCTGTTTCGCGTCCAGTTGTTTCGTCTGCACTGTTTCGACTCCTGCTGTTTCGTGTGAGCTCTTTTGGCTCCAGCTGTTTTTTGTGCTCTCTTTCGACTCCTGCTGTTTCGTGTGAGCCCTTTCGACTCCTGCTGTTTCGTGGGTGCTCTTTTTGGTCCAGCTGTTTTGTGTGAGCTCTTTCTGGTCCAGCTGTTTCGGCTCCTGCTGTTTCGTGGGTGCTCTTTTTGGTCCAGCTGTTTCGGCTCCTGCTGTTTCGTGTGAGCTCTTTTTTGTTCCAGCTGTTTCGGCTCGTGCTGATTTGTGTGCGCTCTTTAGGCTCCAGCTGTTTCGTGTGCGCTCCTTCAGCCCCAGTCTTTTCTTCTGACCTCTTTCAACTCCTTCTGTTTCGTGTGAGCTCTTTCGACTTCTACTGTTTCGTGTGAGCTCTTTTTGGTCCAGCTGTTTCGCGTCCAGTTGTTTCGCCTGCACTGTTTCGACTCCTGCTGTTTCCTGTGAGCTCTTTCGGCACCATCTGTTTCATGGGTGCTCTTTTTGGTCCAGCTGTTTCGTGGGCGATCTTTTTGGTACAGCTGTTTTGTCTTCATTGTTTCAACTCCTGCTGTTTCATTTGCGCTCTTTAGGCTCCAGCTGTTTCGTGTGCGCTCTTTTTGGTCCAGATGTTTCGTGTGCGCTCTTTCGGCTCCTGTTGTCCGGTTTTGGCTCCAGCTATTTCGTGTGCGCTCTTTCGATTCCTGCTTTTCGTGGGTGCTCTTTTTGGTACAGCTGTTTCGTGGGCGCTCTTTTTGGTCCAGCTGTTTCGGCCCCTGCTGTTTCTCGTGCGCTCTTTTTGGTCCAGCTGTTTCGGCTCCAGCTGTTTCGTGTGAGCTCTTTCGGCTCCAGCCGTTTCTTGTGCACTCTTTCAACACCTGCGTTTGCATTGTTTCGTCTCCAGCTGTTTCTTCTGCACTGATTCGACTCCTGCTCTTTCGTGCGAGCTCTTTCGGCTCCATCTGTTTCATGAGTGCTCTTTTTGGTCCAGCTGCTTCGGCTCCTGCTGTTTTGTGTGCGATCTTTCGATTCCTGCTATTTCGTGGCCACTCTTTCGACTCCCGCCGTTTCGCGTGCGCTCTTTATGGTCCAGCTGTTTCGACTCCAGCTGTTTCGTGTCCGCTCTTTCAACTCCCGCCGTTTTGTGTGCGCTCTTTTTGGTCCAGCTGTTTCGGCTCCTGCTGGTTTGTGTGCGCTCTTTCGATTCCTCCTGTTTCGTGGGCGCTCTTTTTGGTCCAGCTGTTTCGTGTGCGCTCTTTTGTCTCCAGCTGTTTCCTGTGCGCTCTTTCCGCTCCTGCTCTCCGGTTTCCGTCCAGCTGTTTGTGTGCGCTCTTTCAGCTCCAGCCGTTTCTTGTGCGCTCTTTTTGGTCCAGCTTTTTCGACTCCTGCTGTTTCTTGTGCGCTCTTTTTGGTCCAGCTGTTTCCGCTCCTGCTGTTTCGTGTGCGCTCTTTCGACTCCTGCTGTTTCGTGTGAGCTCTTTCGGCTCCAGCTGTTTCGTGTGAGCTCTTTCGGCTCCAGCTGTTTCTTGTGCACTGATTCGACTCCTGCTCTTTCGTGTGAGCTCTTTCGGCGCCATCTGTTTCATGGGTGCTCTTTTTGGTCCAGCTGTTTCGTGGGCGATCTTTTTGGTACAGCTGTTTTGTCTTCATTGTTTCAACTCCTGCTGTTTCATTTGCGCTCTTTAGGCTCCAGCTGTTTCGTGTGCGCTCTTTTTGGTCCAGATGTTTCGTGTGCGCTCTTTCGGCTCCTGTTGTCCGGTTTTGGCTCCAGCTATTTCGTGTGCGCTCTTTCGATTCCTGCTTTTCGTGGGTGCTCTTTTTTGTACAACTGTTTCGGCCCCTGCTGTTTCTCGTGCGCTCTTTTTGGTCCAGCTGTTTCGGCTCCAGCTGTTTCGTGTGAGCTCTTTCGGCTCCAGCCGTTTCTTGTGCACTCTTTCAACACCTGCGTTTGCATTTGCACTGTTTCGTCTCCAGCTGTTTCTTCTGCACTGATTCGACTCCCGCCGTTTCGCGTGCGCTCTTTTTGTTCCAGCTGTTTCGACTCCAGCTGTCTCGTGTCCGCTCTTTCAACTCCCGCCGTTTTGTGTGCGCTCTTTTTGGTCCAGCTGTTTCGGCTCCTGCTGGTTTGTGTGCGCTCTTTCGATTCCTGCTGTTTCGTGGGCGCTCTTTTTGGTCCAGCTTTTTCCTGTGCGCTCTTTTGTCTCCAGCTGTTTCCTGTGCGCTCTTTCGGCTCCTGCTCTCCGGTTTCCGTCCAGCTGTTTGTGTGCGCTCTTTCAGCTCCAGCCGTTTTTTTGTGCGCTCTTTCGACTCCAGCTGTTTCTTGTGCGCTCTTTTTGGTCTAGCTGTTTCGACTCCTGCTGTTTCTTGTGCGCTCTTTTTGGTCCAGCTGTTTCTGCTCCTGCTGTTTCGTCTTCGCTCTTTTGACTCCTGCTGTTTCATGTGCGCTCTCTCGACTCATCCTGTGTCGTGGGCGCTCTTTTTGGTCCAGCTGTTTTGTGTGCGCTCTTTTTGGTCCAGCTGTTTCGTGTGCGCTCTTTCAACTCCTGCTGTTTCGTGTGCTCTCTTTCGGCTCCTGCTGTTTCTTGTGCGGTTTTTCGGCTCCAGCCGTTTAGACTGCGTTCTTCTGGGTCCAGCTGTTTCGTGTGCGCTCTTTAGTCTCCTGCTGTTTCGTGTGAGCTCTTTGAGCTCCTGCACTCCGGTTTCCTTCCAGCTGTTTGTGTGCGCTCTTTCAGCTCCAGCCGTTTCTTGTGTGCTCTTTCGACTCCCGCTGTTTCGTGTGCTCTTTTTGGTCCAGCTGTTTCTTGTGCGCTCTTTTTGGTCCAGCTGTTTCCGCTCGTTCTGTTTCGTCTTCACTCTTTTGACTCCTGCTCTTTCATGTGCGCTCTTTCGACTCATGATGTGTCGTTGGTGCTCTTTTTGGTCCAGCTGTTTTGTGTGCGCTCTTTTTGGTCCAGCTGTTTCGTGTGCACTCTTTCGACTCCTGCTGTTTCGTGTGCACTCTTTCGGCTCCTGCTGTTTCTTGTGCGCTCTTTCGGCTCCAGCCGTTTCTTGTGCGCTCTTTCGACACCTGCGTTTGCATTTGCACTGTTTCGTCTACAGCTGTTTCTTCTGCACTGATTCGACTCCTGCTCTTTCGTGTGAGCTCTTTCGGCTCCATCTGTTTCATGGGTGTTCTTTTTGGTCCAGCTGTTTTGTGGGCGCTCTTTGTGGTCCAGATGTTTCGTGTGCGCTCTTTCGGCTCCTGTTGTCCGGTTTCGGCTCCAGCTGTTTGTCTGCGCTCTTTCGACTCCTGCTTTTTCGTGGGTGCTCTTTTTTGTACAGCTGTTTCGTGGGTGCTCTTTTTGGTCCAGCTGTTTCGGCTCCTGCTGTTTCGTGTGAGATTTTTCGATTCCTGCTGTTTCTTGTCCACTCTTTCGACTCCCGCCGTTTCACGTGCGCTCTTTTTGGTCCAGCTGTTTCGACTCTTGCTGTTTCGTGTCCTCTCTTTCAACTCCCGCCGTTTCATGTTCGCTCTTTTTCACCCAGCTGTTTCGGCTCCTGCTGTTTCGTGTGGGATCTTTCGATTCCTGCTGTAGCGTATGACTATGCCCAAACTGATTTCTAAATTAACCCAAACGAAACAGAAAGTTTCACCACTCAGGTGACCTAGAGTAACCCCGAGAGGCCTCCTTTCACCAGATGCACCCTTGGGATGCAAAAGACTCTTTGGAACCCACACAGGACTTACCCCTGCAATAACACAAACCTTTGATGACTGAACGTCTGGGAAACTTCACGATTAGTTCGTCAGCAGGGGTCCACCAAAACTCCGACCAAGGGCCTGTAAATTTCTGATCTAATCTTGGTTTACGACCACAGATTAGCCTCAAAGTCAGAAAGCCAGAGGAGAAAATGTCCTCCCTAAGGTCTCCCTAAATAGTGTGATGTTATCTTGTTTACATATATTGTGTGTTTATGTAACTAACCTTAATGACTTTAGATAGTTTAATCTAGCATATCATTTTAAATGTCTGTAACCAGGTTTTATTTGTAATATTCTTTACAAGTCCATCGAATTTGGTATGTAGTTAATCGTCTCGAGATACCCGGATTGATTATGCATATCATATTGCAATGGGACACATTATTTCATGTTTTCTCTTAATTTCATTCATAACACGGTATAGACCGGCTCCTCCCTGGACATGTAAATTAGGGTCCGAGACCAGACAAAGAGAGTTCATCCGGACATGCAAACCCAACTTCCTGATTGGCCCATAGCCCAAAGATGCGTGTGCATTGGTGTTGTCTTTAAAACAACACCACACTCACTTCAACTCGAGTTAGAGTTCACTTCTACACTCCTTCCGCTTTCTCTCCCCCGGAGCCACGTGCCCCGGGAAGAGGAAGCCAGGATCTCTCTCTCTCCGGACACAAGATGCAACTACTACCTCACGCCTTTACAAAGGACACAGCGAACTCTACACGACCTCGCGCAAACTGTCAACCCCGAGGCTATGCAAGTATAGTTAATGACCTATATCTGCGTTTAAGATTGGACCCCTGTGTTACAGGACAATTAAGTTCGTGCTGGTTCTGAAAAAGGCTAAATAGTTGTGTTTTTGTCAGCTTCCCTTTCTTTCATTACTTTCTCTCTATCCCTTTTCTCTCCCTGTATATAGATGTGTATATATGTATGTTTTGCTTAGAGTTAGTCGTGTGTATCCATAGTTACATCTAGCTATTAAAATCTATTATCCCACGCTTGATTTTCTCTGTTTTGGTCACGTGATGAGTCAATTATACGCTACATAAGATCTCGATTACCTGCTCTAATCTTTAATAACAAACTTCGTGAGTTAATTCTTCCTGGCCAGAAGGATAAACCCACTCTTTAGAGTTCATAAAGCTGATCTAGGCCACATACATAGTCATAATTAATTATAATCCGTTGTAGTTAATTATCTATATGTATATGTGCACCTACATGAATTCCCTTTCATGGCTGATGTATATTTATAACTGGTCACAACACGCGTTGATTAGATATATAGATATATTTCATGCCATTCGAGCTAATTCCTTACATAAATTGGAGAATACATTTAAACGTGTTAAACATCTTTTAATTTGTTACATAAACTGTAACTGGTGGAGAATATTATTTTAAACGTTGCAGATTCATCCGAGTTACAACATATTCTGGTAGATAACGCGGGCACGCTTTAAAACTCGTCTCCTTTAAAAAGGTGCGTTGAATCCAAGTGTGTGCTTCTGTTTCGTTTTTCATGTTTAAAGTTGATCCATTACATTATTCTGGTGGAAAAGAATAATGCTAGTAATGCCTTTGATTCGTTACACTGCTGTTTCTTGTCCACTCTTTCGACTCCCACCGTTTCGCGTGCGCTCTTTTTGGTCCAGCTGTTTCGACTCCTGCTCTTTCGTGTGCGCTCTTTTTGGTCCAGGTGTTTTGTGTGCTCTCTTTAGGCTCCTGCTGTTTCGTGTGCGGTCTTTTAGTCCAGCTGTTTCGGCTCCTGCTGCTTCGTGGGTGCTCTTAAGGTGCCTGCTGTTTCATGTGCTCTCTTTCGACTCCTGCTGTTTCATGCATGCTCTTTTCGGTCCAGCTGTTTCGTCTGCACTGTTTTGACTCCATCTTTTTCGTGTGAGCTCTTTCAACTCCTGCTGTTTCGTGTGCGCTCTTTAGGCTCCAGCTGTTTCGTGTGCACTCTATTGACTCCTGTTTGTTGTGTGCACTCTTTTGGTCCAGCTGTTTCGACTCCTGCTTTTTCGTTTGCGCTCTTTTTGCTCCAGGTGTTTCTTGTGCGCTCTTTCGACTCCTGCTGTTTCGTGTGAGTTCTTTCGGCTCCAGCTGTTTCGTGTGAGTTCTTTCGGCTCCAGACGTTTCTTGTGCACTCTTTCAACACCTGCGTTTGCATTTGCACTGTTTCGTCTCCTGCTGTTTCTTCTGCACTGATTCGACTCCTGCTCTTTCGTGAGAGTTCTTTCGGCTCCAACTGTTTCATGGGTGCTCTTTTTGGTCCAGCTGTTTCGTGGGCGCTCTTTTTCGTACAGCTGTTTTGTCTGCATTGTTTCGACTCCTGCTGTTTGGTTTGCGCTCTTTTTGGTCCAGATATTTCGTGTGCGCTCTTTCGGCTTCTGTTGTCCGGTTTCGGCTCCAGCTGTTTGTGTGCACTCTTTTGCTTCTGCTGTTTCGTGTGCGCTCTTTTTGGTCCAGCTGTTTCATGTGCGCTCTTTCGGCTCCAGCTGTATCGTGTGCGCTCTTTTGGCTCCAGTTGTTTCTTGTGCAGTCTTTTGGCTCTATCTGTATCGTTTGTGCTCTTTCGGCTCCAGCTGTTTCTTGTGAGGTCTTTTGGCTCCAGCTGTTTCCTGTGTGCTCTTTCAACTCCTGCTGTTTCGTGTGCTCTCTTTCAGCTCCAGCCGTTTCTTGTGCGCTCTTTCGACTCCAGCCGTTTCGTGTCCACTCTTTCGACTCCCGCTGTTTCTTTTGCGCTCTTTTTGGTCCAGCTGTTTCGACTCCTGCTGTTTCTTGTGCGCTCTTTTTGGTCCAGCTGTTTCGACTCCTGCTGTTTCTTGTGCGCTCTTTTTGGTCCAGCTGTTTCGTGTGCGCTGTTTCGACACCTGCGGTTACGCGTGTACTGTTTGAGCTCCAGCTGTTTCGTGGGCACTCTTTTTGGTCCAGTTGTTTGTGTGCGCTCTTTCAGCTCCAACCGTTTCTTGTGCACTCTTTCGACTCCTTCTCTTTCGTGTGAGCTCTTTCCACTCCTGCTGTTACTTGGGCGCGCTTTTTGGTCCAGCTCTGTAGGCTCCAGCTCTTTCGTGGGCGCCCTTTCAGCTCCAGCTGTTTCGACACCTGCGGTTTCATGTGCACTGTTTCGGCTCCAGCTGTTTCGTCTGCGTTATTTCGGATCCCGCTTTTTCGTGTGTGCTCTTTCGACTCCCGCTGTTTCGAATGCTCTTTTTCGGCTCCAGCTTTTTAGTGTCCGCTCTTTAGGCTCCTACTGTTTCGTGGGCGCTCTTTTTGGTCCAGCTGTTTCGTGTGCGCTCTTTCGACTCCATCTGTTTCGTCTGCGCTCTTTTTGGTCCAGCTGTTTTTTTGTGCTCTCTTTAGGCTCCAGCTGTTTCGTGTGCGCTCTTTAGGCTCCAGCTGTTTCGTGTGCGCTCTTTAGGCTCCAGCTGTTTCATGGGCGCTCTTTTTGGTCCAGCTCTTTCGACTCCTGTTGTTTCGTGGGCGCTCTTTTTGGTCCAGCTGTTTCGACTCCAGTCGTTTCTTGTGTGCTCTTTAGGCTCCTGCTGTTTCGTCTTCACTCTTTCGACTCCTACTGTTTCGTGTACGCTCTTTCGACACCTGCGGTTATGTGTGCACTGTTTCAGCTCCAGCTGTTTCGTGTGCGCTGTTTCGGCTCCAGCTATTTCGTGTGCGCTGTTTCGGCTCCAGCTGTTTCGCGTGCGCTGTTTCGGCTCCAGCTGTTTCGTGTG
This sequence comes from Cranoglanis bouderius, assembly GCA_023630585.1. NCBI lineage: Eukaryota > Metazoa > Chordata > Actinopteri > Siluriformes > Cranoglanididae > Cranoglanis > Cranoglanis bouderius. Next base: position 12,145,363 of record CM042538.1, on the reverse strand, counting down.
CGCTCTTTTTTGTCCAGCTGTTTCATGTGCTCTCTTTCGACTCCCGCTGTTTCGTGTGCACTGTTTCGGCTCCCGATTTTTCGTGTGCTGTCTTTAGGCTCCATCTGTTTCGTGTGCGCTCTTCTGGGTCCAACTGTTTCTTGTGCGCTCTTTTCGACTCCTGCAGTTTTGTGTGCGCTCTTTTTGGTCCAGCTGTTTCGTGTGTGCTCTTTAGGCTCCAGCTGTTTCGTGTGCGCTCTTTAGGCTTCTGCTGTTTCGTGTGCGCTCTTTAGCCTCCAGCTGTTTGATGTGCGCGCTTTAGGCTCCAGCTGTTTCGTGTACGCTCTTTAGGCTCCAGCTGTTTCGTGTACGCTCTTTAGGCTCCTGCTGTTTCGTGTACGCTCTTTAGGCTTCTGATGTTTCGTGGATGCTGTTTTTGGTCCAGCTGTTTTGTGTGCGATCTTTTGACACCTGTGTTTACATGTGCAATCTTTCGGCTCCAGCTGTTTCGTGTGTGCTCTTTCGACTCCCGCAGTTTAGAGTGCGTTCTTCTAGGTCCATCTGTTTCGTGTGCGCTCTTTTGACACTTGTGGTTACATGTGTGCTCTTTCGGCTCCAGCTGTTTCGTGTGCCCTCTTTTTGGTCCAGCTGTTTCTTCTGTGCTCTTTCAATTCCTGCTGTTCGTCGGCGCTCTTTTTTGTCCAGCTTTGTCGTGTGTGCTCTTTCGGCTCCAGTTGTTTAGAGTGCGCTATTTAGACTCCAGCTGTTTAGAGTGCGTTCTTCATAGTCCAGCTGTTCGTGTGCGCTCTTTTGACACCTGTGGTTACATGTGCGCTCTTTCGACTCTTGCTGTTTCGTGTGCGCTCTTTTTGGTCCAGCTGTTTCGTTTGCACTCTTTAGGCTCCAGATGTTTCGTGTGCGCTGTTTAGGCTCCTGCTGTTTCCTGTGTGCTCTTTTGGTCCAGCTGTTTCGGGTGCGCTCTTTCAACACCTGTGGTTACATGTGCTGTTTTGTGTGCACTCTTTTGGCTCCAGCTGTTTAGAGTGCGTTCTCCTGGGTCCAGCTGTTTCGTGTGCGCTCTTTCGACTCCAGCTGTTTCGTGGGCGTTCTTTTTGGTCCAGCTGTTTTGTCCGCTCTTTCGCCTCCTGCTGTTTTTTGGGCGCTCTTTTTGGTCCAGCTGTTTCGTGTGGGCTCTTTCGGCTCCTACTGGTTCGTGTGCGCTCTTTCGACTCCAACTGTTTTATATGCGCTCTTTAGGCTCCAGCTGTTTCGTGTGCGCTCTTTAGGCTCCAGCTGTTTTGTGTGCACTCTTTTGGCTCCAGCTGTTTCGTGTGCGCTCTTTGGACACCTGGGGTTATATGTGCAATGTTTAGGCTCCAGCTGTTTCGTGTGCGCTCTTTCGACTCCCGCTGTTTCGAGTGTGCTCTTTTTGGTCCAGCTGTTTCGTGTGCGCTCTTTTTGGTCCAGCTGTTTAGAGTGCGTTCTTCTGGGTCCAGCTGTTTCGTGTGCGCTCTTTCGACTCCAGCTCTTTCGTGGGCGTTCTTTTTGGTCCAGCTGTTTTGTCCCCTCTTTCGCCTCCTGCTGTTTCTTGGGCGCTCTTTTTGGTCCAGCTGTTTCGTGTGGGCTCTGTCGGGTCCTACTGGTTCGTGTGCGCTCTTTCGACTCCAACTGTTTTATGTGCGCTCTTTAGGCTCCAGCTGTTTCGTGTGCGCTCTTTCGACTCCCGCTGTTTCGTGGGCGCTCTTTGGACACCTGCGGTTACATGTGCAATGTTTCGGCTCCTGCTGTTTTGTGTGCGCTCTTTTGGTCCAGCTGTTTCAGCTTCTGCAGTTTCGTGTCCGCTCTTTTTGTCCAGCTGTTTCGTCTCCCGCTTTTTTGTGTGCGCTCTTTTGACGCCATCTTTTTCGTGTGTGCTCGTTTCAACTCCTGCAGGTTTGTGTGCGCTCTTTTTGGTCCAGCTGTTTCGTGTGCGCTCTTTTTGGTCCAGCTTTTTTGTGTGCGCTCTTTTTGGTCCAGCTGTTTCGTGTGCGCTCTTTTTGGTCCAGCTGTTTCGTGTGCGCTCTTTTTGGTCCAGCTGTTTCCTGTGTGCTCTTTTGGTCCAGCTGTTTCGGGTGCGCTCTTCAACACCTGTGGTTACATGTGCTGTTTTGTGTGCACTCTTTTGGCTCCAGCTGTTTAGAGTGCGGTCTTCTGGGTCCAGCTGTTTCGTGTGCGCTCTTTCGACTCCAGCTGTTTCGTGGGCATTCTTTTTGGTCCAGCTGTTTTGTCCGCTCTTTCGCCTCCTGCTGTTTCTTGGGCGCTCTTTTTGGTCCAGCTGTTTCGTGTGCGCTCTTTAGGCTCCAGCTGTTTCGTGTCCGCTCTTTTTGTCCAGCTGTTTCGTCTCCGCTTTTTTGTGTACGCTCTTTTGACGCCATCTTTTTCGTGTGTGCTCTTTTCAACTCCTGCAGGTTTGTGTGCGCTCTTTTTGGTCCAGCTGTTTCGTGTGCGCTGTTTTTGGTCCAGTTGTTTCGGGTGCGCTCTTTTTGGTCCAGCTTTTTCGTGGGCGCTCTTTTTTGGTCCAGCTGTTTCGTGTGCGCTCTTTTGGTCCAGCTGTTCCGTGTGCGCTCTTTATTCTTCTACTGTATCGTGTGCGCTCTTTTTGGTCCAACTGTTTCTTGTGCGCTCTTTTTGTTCCAGCTGTTTCGTGTGCGCTCTTTTTGGTCGAGCTGTTTCGTGTGCGCTCTTTTTGGTCCAGCTGTTTCGTGTGCCCTCTTTAGACTCCTGCTGTTTCGTGTGTGCTCTTTAGGCTTCTGCTCTTTCGTGTGTGCTCTTTAGCCTCCAGCTGTTTGATGTGCCCGCTTTAGGCTCAAGCTGTTTCGTGTACGCTCTTTAGGCTCAAGCTGTTTCGTGTACGCTCTTTAGGCTCCTGCTGTTTCGTGTACGCTCTTTAGGCTCCAGCTGTTTAGAGTGCGTACTTCATGGTCCAGCTGTTTCGTGTGTGCTCTTTTGACACCTGTGATTACATGTGCGCTCTTTCGACTCTTGCTGTTTCATGTGCGCTCTTTCTGGTCCAGCTGTTCCGTGTGCGCTCTTTAGGCTCCAGATGTTTCGTGTGCGCTGTTTAGGCTCCTGCTGTTTCCTGTGTGCTCTTTTGGTCCAGCTGTTTCGGGTGTGCTCTTTCAACACCTGTGGTTACATGTGCTGTTTTGTGTGCACTCTTTTGGCTCCAGCTGTTTAGAGTGCGTTCTCCTGGGTCCAGCTGTTTCGTGTGCGCTCTTTCGACTCCAGCTGTTTCGTGGGCGTTCTTTTTGGTCCAGCTGTTTTGTCCGCTCTTTCGCCTCCTGCTGTTTCTTGGGCGCTCTTTTTGGTCCAGCTGTTTCGTGTGGGCTCTTTCGGCTCCTACTGGTTCGTGTGCGCTCTTTCGACTCCAACTGTTTTATGTGCGCTCTTTAGGCTCCAGCTGTTTCGTGTGCGCTCTTTAGGCTCCAGCTGTTTCGTGTGCGCTCTTTAGGCTCCAGCTGTTTCGTGTGCGCTCTTTGGACACCTGCTGTTACATGTGCAATGTTTCAGCTTCTGCAGTTTCGTGTCCACTCTTTTTGTCCAGCTGTTTCGTGTCCCGCTTTTTTGTCTACGCTCTTTTGACGCCATCTTTTTCGTGGGTGTTCTTTTCGACTCCTGCAGTTTTGTGTGCGCTCTTTGTGCTCCAGCTGTTTCATGTGCCCTCTTTCGACTCCTGCTGTTTCGTGTGCGCTCTTTTTGGTCCAGCTGTTTCGTGTGCGCTCTTTTTGGTCCAGCTGTTTCGTGTGCGCTCTTTTTGGTCCAGCTGTTTCGTGTGCGCTCTTTTTGGTCCAGCTGTTTCGTGTGCGCTCTTGTTGGTCCAGCTTTTTCGTCTCCCGCTTTTTTGTGTGCGCTCTTTTGACGCCATCTTTTTCGTGTGTGCTCTTTTCGACTCCTGCAGTTTTGTGTGCGCTCTTTTTGGTCCAGCTGTTTCGTGCGCGCTCTTTCGACTCCTGCTGTTTCATGTGCGCTCTTTCGACTCCTGCTGTTTCGTGTGCGCTCTTTTTGGTCCAGCTGTTTCGTGTGCGCTCTTTTTGGTCCAGCTGTTTCGTGTGCGCTCTTTTTTGGTCCAGCTGTTTCGTGTGCGCTCTTGTTGGTCCAGCTGTTTCCTGTGTGCTCTTTTGGTCCAGCTGTTTCGGGTGCGCTCTTTCAACACCTGTGGTTACATGTGCTGTTTTGTGTGCACTCTTTTGGCTCCAGCTGTTTAGAGTGCGTTCTCCTGGGTCCAGCTGTTTCGTGTGCGCTCTTTTTGGTCCAGCTGTTTTGTCCGCTCTTTCGCCTCCTGCTGTTTCTTGGGCGCTCTTTTTGGTCCAGCTGTTTCGTGTGGGCTCTTTCGGCTCCTACTGGTTCGTGTGCGCTCTTTCGACTCCAACTGTTTTATGTGCGCTTTTTAGGCTCCAGCTGTTTCGTGTGCGCTCTTTCGACTCCCGCTGTTGTTTCATGTGCGCTCTTTCGACTCCTGCAGTTTTGTGTGCGCTCTTTCGACTCCCGCTGTTTCATGTGCGCTCTTTGGACACCTGTGGTTACATGTGCAATGTTTCGGCTCCTGCTGTTTTGTGTGCGCTCTTTTTGGTCCAGCTGTTTCGTGCGCGCTCTTTTTCGTCCAGCTGTTTCGTGTGCGCTCTTTCGACGCCATCTTTTTCGTGTGTGCTCTTTTCGACTCCTGCAGTTTTGTGTGCGCTCTTTTTGGTCCAGCTGTTTTGTGTGCGCTCTTTTTGGTCCATCTTTTTTGTGTGCGCTCTTTCTTGGTCCAGCTGTTTCCTGTGTGCTCTTTTGGTCCAGCTGTTTCGGGTGCGCTCTTTCAACACCTGTGGTTACATGTGCTGTTTTGTGTGCACTCTTTTGGCTCTAGCTGTTTAGAGTGCGGTCTTCTGGGTCCAGCTGTTTCGTCTACGCTCTTTCGACTCCAACTGTTTCGTGGGCGTTCTTTTTGGTCCAGCTGTTTCGTGTGGGCTCTTTCGGCTCCTACTGGTTCGTGTGCGCTCTTTCGACTCCAACTGTTTTATGTGCGCTCTTTAGGCTCCAGCTGTTTCGTGTGCGCTCTTTCGACTCCCGCTGTTTCGTGGGCGCTCTTTGGACACCTGCGGTTACATGTGCAATGTTTCGGCTCCTGCTGTTTTTTGTCCGCTCTTTTTGTCCAGCTGTTTCGTCTCCCGCTTTTTTGTGTACGCACTTTTGACGCCATCTTTTTCGTGGGTGCTGTTTTTGGTCCAGCTGTTTTGTGTGCGATCTTTTGACACTTGTGGTTACATGTGTGCTCTTTCGGCTCCAGCTGTTTCGTGTGCCCTCTTTTTGGTCCAGCTGTTTCGACTCCTGCAGGTTTGTGTGCGCTCTTTTAGGTCCAGCTGTTTCGTGCGCGCTCTTTCGACTCCTGCTGTTTCGTGTGCGCTCTTTTTGGTCCAGCTGTTTCGTGTGCGCTCTTTTTGGTCCAGCTGTTTCGTGTGCGCTCTTGTTGGTCCAGCTGTTTCGTGTGCGCTCTTTATTCTTCTACTGTTTCGTGTGCGCTCTTTTTGGTCCAGCTGTTTCGTGTGCGCTCTTTTTGGTCCAGCTGTTTCGTGTGCGCTCTTTTTGGTCCAGCTGTTTCCTGTGTGCTCTTTTGGTCCAGCTGTTTCGGGTGCGCTCTTTCAACACCTGTGGTTACATGTGCTGTTTTGTGTGCACTCTTTTGGCTCCAGCTGTTTAGAGTGCGTTCTCCTGGGTCCAGCTGTTTCGTGTGCGCTCTTTCGACTCCAGCTGTTTCGTGGGCGTTCTTTTTGGTCCAGCTGTTTTGTCCACTGTTTCACCTCCTGCTGTTTCTTGGGCGCTCTTTTTGGTCCAGCTGTTTCGTGTGCACTCTTTTTGGTCCAGCTGTTTCCTGTTCGCTCTTTATTCTTCTACTGTTTCGTGTGCGCTCTTTTTGGTCCAGCTGTTTCGTGTGCGCTCTTTTTGGTCCAGCTGTTTCGTGTGCGCTCTTTTTGGTCCAGCTGTTTCGTGTGCACTCTTTATTCTTCTACTGTTTTGTGTGCGCTCTTTTTGGTCCAGCTGTTTCGTGTGCGCTCTTTTTGGTCCAGCTGTTTCGTGTGCGCTCTTTTTGGTCCAGCTGTTTCGTGTGCGCTCTTTTGGTCCAGCTGTTTCGGGTGCGCTCTTTCAACACCTGTGGTTACATGTGCTGTTTTGTGTGCACTCTTTTGGCTCCAGCTGTTTAGAGTGCGTTCTCCTGGGTCCAGCTGTTTCGTGTGCTCTCTTTCGACTCCTGCTGTTTCGTGGGTGCTCTTTTTGGTCCAGCTGTTTCGTGTGCGCTCTTTCGGCTCCAGCTGTTTCTTGTGCGCTCTTTTGGCTCCAACTGTTTCCTGTGTGCTCTTTCGACTCCTGCTGTTTCGTGTGCGCTCTTTCGGCTCCAGCTGTTTTGTGTGCGCTCTTTCGACTCCTGCAGTTTCGTGTGCGCTCTTTTGACACCTGCGGTTACATGTGCAATGTTTCGGCTCCTGCTGTTTCGTGTCCGCTCTCTTTGTCCAGCTGTTTCGTCTCCCGTTTTTTTGTGCGCTCTTTTGACGCCATCTTTTTCGTGGGTGCTCTTTCGACTCCTGCAGTTTCGTGTGCGCTCTTTTTGGTCCAGCTGTTTCGTGTGCGCTCTTTCGACTCCTGCTGTTTCGTGTGCGCTCTTTTTGGTCCAGCTGTTTCGTGTGCGCTCTTTTTGGTCCAGCTGTTTCGTGTGCTCTCTTGTTGGTCCAGCTGTTTCATGTGCACTCTTTATTCTTCTACTGTTTCGTGTGCGCACTTTTTGGTCCAGCTGTTTCATGTGTGCTCTTTTTGGTCCAGCTGTTTCGGGTGCGCTCTTTCAACACCTGTGGTTACATGTGCTGTTTTGTGTGCACTCTTTTGGCTCCAGCTTTTTAGAATGCGTTCTCCTGGGTCCAGCTGTTTCGTGTGCGCTCTTTTTGGTCCAGCTGTTTTGTCCACTCTTTCGCCTCCTGCTGTTTCTTGGGCGCTCTTTTTGGTCCAGCTGTTTCGTGTGGGCTTTTTCGGCTCCTACTGGTTCGTGTGCACTCTTTCGACTCCAACTGTTTTATGTGCGCTCTTTATGCTCCAGCTGTTTCGTGTGCGCTCTTTCGACTCCCGCTGTTTCATGTGCGCTCTTTCGACTTCTGCAGTTTTGTGTGCGCTCTTTTTGGTCCAGCTGTTTCGTGTGCCCTCTTTCGACTCCTGCTGTTTCATGTGTGCTCTTTCGACTTCTGCAGTTTTGTGTGCGCTCTTTTTGGTCCAGCTGTTTCGTGTGCGCTCTTTCGACTCTTGCCGTTTCGTGTGCGCTCTTTCGGCTCCTGCTGTTTCGTGTGCGCTCTTTTTGGTCCAGCTGTTTCGTGTGCGCTCTTTTGGTCCAGCTGTTTCAGCTTCTGCAGTTTCGTGTCCGCTCTTTTTGTCCAGCTGTTTCGTCTCCCGCTTTTTTGTGTGCGCTCTTTTGACGCCATCTTTTTCGTGTGTGCTCTTTTTGGTCCAGCTGTTTCGCGCGCGCTCTTTCGACTCCTGCTGTTTCATGTGCGCTCTTTCGACTCCTGCTGTTTCGTGTGCGCTCTTTTTGGTCCAGCTGTTTCGTGTGCGCTCTTTTTGGTCCATCTGTTTCATGTGCGCTCTTTTTGGTCCTGCTGTTTCGTGTGCTCTATTTATTTTTCTACTGTTTCGTGTGCGCTCTTTTTGGTCCAGCTGTTTCGTGTGCGCTCTTTTTGGTCCAGCTGTTTCGTGTGCGCTGTTTTTGGTCCAGCTGTTTCCTGTGTGCTCTTTTGGTCCAGCTGTTTCGGATGCGCTCTTTCAACACCTGTGGTTACATGTGCTGTTTTGTGTGCACTCTTTTGGCTCCAGCTTTTTAGAGTGCGTTCTCCTGGGTCCAGCTGTTTCGTGTGCGCTCTTTTTGGTCCAGCTGTTTTGTCCGCTCTTTCGCCTCCTGCTGTTTCTTGGGCGCTCTTTTTGGTCCAGCTGTTTCGTGTGCGCTCTTTAGGCTCCAGCTGTTTCGTGTGCGCTCTTTAGGCTCCAGCTGTTTCGTGTGCGCTCTTTTTGGTCCAGCTGTTTCGTGTGCGCTCTTTCGACTCCCGCTGTTTCGTGTGCGCTCTTTTTGGTCCAGCTGTTTCGTGTGCGCTCTTTCGACTCCTGCTGTTTCGTGTGCGCTCTTTTTGGTTCTGCTGTTTCGTGTGCGCTCTTTTTGGTCCAGCTGTTTCGTGTGCGCTCTTTCGACTCCTGCTGTTTCGTGTGCGCTCTTTCGACTCCTTCTGTTTCGTGTGCGCTCTTTTTGGTTCTGCTGTTTTGTGTGCGCTCTTTTGGTCCAGCTGTTTCGTCTCCCGCTTTTTTGTGTGCGCTCTTTTGACGCCAACCTTTTCGTGTGTGCTCTTTTTGGTCCAGCTGTTTCGGATGCGCTCTTTCAACACCTGTGGTTACATGTGCTGTTTTGTGTGCACTCTTTTGGCTCCAGCTGTTTATCGTGCGTTCTCCTGCGTCCAGCTGTTTCGTGTGCGCTCTTTCGACTCCAGCTGTTTCGTGGGCGCTCTTTTTGGTCCAGCTGTTTCGTGTGGGCTCTTTCGGCTCCTACTGGTTCGTGTGCGCTCTTTCGACTCCAACTGTTTTATGTGCGCTCTTTAGGCTCCAGCTGTTTCGTGTGCGCTCTTTAGGCTCCAGCTGTTTCGTGTGCGCTCTTTTGACGCCATCTTTTTCGTGGGTGCTCTTTTCGACTCCTGCAGTTTTGTGTGCGCTCTTTTTGGTCCAGCTGTTTCGTGCGCGCTCTTTCGACTCCTGCTGTTTCATGTGCGCTCTTTCGACTCCTGCTGTTTCGTGTGCGCTCTTTTTGGTCCAGCTGTTTCGTGTGCGCTCTTTTTGGTCCATCTGTTTCGTGTGCGCTCTTTTTGGTCCTGCTGTTTCGTGTGCGCTCTTGTTGGTCCAGCTGTTTCGTGTGCTCTCTTTATTTTTCTACTGTTTCGTGTGCGCTCTTTTTGGTCCAGCTGTTTCGTGTGCGCTCTTTTTGGTCCAGCTGTTTCGTGTGCGCTGTTTTTGGTCCAGCTGTTTCCTGTGTGCTCTTTTGGTCCAGCTGTTTCGGATGCTCTCTTTCAACACCTGTGGTTACATGTGCTGTTTTGTGTGCACTCTTTTGGCTCCAGCTGTTTAGAGTGCGTTCTCCTGTGTCCAGCTGTTTCGTGTGCGCTCTTTCGACTCCAGCTGTTTCGTGGGCGTTCTTTTTGGTCCAGCTGTTTCGTGTGCGCTCTTTATTTTTCTACTGTTTCGTGTGCGCTCTTTTTGGTCCAACTGTTTCGTGTGCGCTCTTTTTGGTCCAGCTGTTTCGTGTGCGCTCTTTTGGTCCAGCTTTTTTGGATGCGCTCTTTCAACACCTGTGGTTACATGTGCTGTTTTGTGTGCACTCTTTTGGCTCCAGCTGTTTATCGTGCGTTCTCCTGCGTCCAGCTGTTTCGTGTGCGCTCTTTCGACTCCAGCTGTTTCGTGGGCGCTCTTTTTGGTCCAGCTGTTTCGTGTGGGCTCTTTCGGCTCCTACTGGTTCGTGTGCGCTCTTTCGACTCCAACTGTTTTATGTGCGCTCTTTAGGCTCCAGCTGTTTCGTGTGCGCTCTTTAGGCTCCAGCTGTTTCGTGTGCGCTCTTTAGTCTCCAGCTGTTTCGTGTGCGCTCTTTCGACTCCCTCTGTTTCGTGTGCGCTCTTTGGACACCTGCGGTTACATGTGCAATGTTTCGGCTCCTGCTGTTTCGTGTCCGCTCTCTTTGTCCAGCTGTTTCGTCTCCCGTTTTTTTGTGCGCTCTTTTGACGCCATCTTTTTCGTGGGTGCTCTTTCGACTCCTGCAGTTTCGTGTGCGCTCTTTCGACTCCTGCTGTTTCGTGTGCGCTCTTTTGACACCTGCGGTTACATGTGCAATGTTTCGGCTCCTGCTGTTTTGTGTGCGCTCTTTTGGTCCAGCTGTTTCAGCTTCTGCAGTTTCGTGTCCGCTCTTTTTGTCCAGCTGTTTTGTCTCCCGCTTTTTTGTGTGCGCTCTTTTTGGTCCAGCTGTTTCGTGTGCACTCTTTCGACTCCTTTTGTTTCATGTGCGCTCTTTCGACTCCTTCTGTTTTGTGTGCGCTCTTTTTGGTCCAGCTGTTTCGTGTGCGCTCTTTCGACTCCTTCTGTTTCGTGTGCGCCCTTTTTGGTTCTGCTGTTTCGTGTGCGCTCTTTTGGGTCCAGCTGTTTCGTGTGCGCTCTTTATTCTTCTACTGTTTCGTGTGCGCTCTTTTTGGTCCAGCTGTTTCGTGTGCGCTCTTTTTGTTCCATCTGTTTCGTGTGCGCTCTTTTGGTCCAGCTGTTTCAGCTTCTGCAGTTTCGTGTTCGCTCTTTTTGTCCAGCTGTTTCGTCTCCCGCTTTTTTGTGTGCGCTCTTTTGACGCCATCTTTTTCGTGTGTGCTCTTTTTGGTCCAGCTGTTTCGTGCGCGCTCTTTCGACTCCTGCTGTTTCGTGTGCGCTCTTTCGACTCCTGCTGTTTCGTGTGCGCTCTTTTTGGTCCAGCTGTTTCGTGTGCGCTCTTTTTGGTCCATCTGTTTCGTGTGCGCTCTTTTTGGTCCTGCTGTTTCGTGTGCTCTCTTTATTTTTCTACTGTTTCGTGTGCGCTCTTTTTGGTCCAGCTGTTTCGTGTGCGTTCTTTTTGGTACAGCTGTTTCGTGTGCGCTGTTTTTGGTCCAGCTGTTTCCTGTGTGCTCTTTTGGTCCAGCTGTTTCGGATGCGCTCTTTCAACACCTGTGGTTACATGTGCTGTTTTGTGTGCACTCTTTTGGCTCCAGCTGTTTAGAGTGCGTTCTCCTGCGTCCAGCTGTTTCGTGTGCACTCTTTCGACTCCAGCTGTTTCGTGTGCGCTCTTTTTGGTCCAGCTGTTTCGTGTGGGCTCTGTCGGCTCCTATTGGTTCGTGTTCGCTCTTTCGACTCCAACTGTTTTATGTGCGCTCTTTAGGCTCCAGCTGTTTCGTGTGCGCTCTTTAGGCTCCAGCTGTTTCGTGTGCGCTCTTTAGTCTCCAGCTGTTTCGTGTGCGCTCTTTCGACTCCCGCTGTTTCGTGTGCGCTCTTTGGACACCTGCGGTTACATGTGCAATGTTTCGGCTCCTGCTGTTTTGTGTGCGCTCTTTTGGTCCAGCTGTTTCAGCTTCTGCAGTTTCGTGTCCGCTCTTTTTGTCCAGCTGTTTTGTCTCCTGCTTTTTTGTGTGCGCTCTTTTTGGTCCAGCTGTTTCGTGTGCGCTCTTTCGACTCCTGAAAGTTTTGTGTGCGCTCTTTTTGGTCCAGCTTTTTCGTGAGCGCTATTTTTGGTTCTGCTGTTTCGTGTGCGCTCTTTTAGGTCCAGCTGTTTCGTGTGCGCTCTTTTTGTTCCATCTGTTTCGTGTGCGCTCTTTTTGGTCCAGCTGTTTCGTGTGCGCTCTTTATTCTTCTACTGTTTCGTGTGCGCTCTTTTTGGTCCAGCTGTTTCGTGTGCGCTCTTTTTGTTCCATCTGTTTCGTGTGCGCTGTTTCAGCTCCAGCTGTTTCGTGTGCGCTCTTTTAGTCCAGCTGTTTCTTGTGCGCTCTTTTGGCTCCAGTTGTTTCCTGTGCGCTCGTTCGACTCCTGCTGTTTCATGTGCGCTCTTTCGACTCATGCTGTGTCGTGGGTGCTCTTTTTGGTCCAGCTGTTTCGTGTGCGCCGCTCTGTTTCGTGTGCGCTCTTTTTGGTCCATCTGTTTCATGTGCGCTCTTTTTGGTCCTGCTGTTTCGTGTGCTCTATTTATTTTTCTACTGTTTCGTGTGCGCTCTTTTTGGTCCAGCTGTTTCGTGTTCGCTCTTTTTGGTCCAGCTGTTTCGTGTGCACTGTTTTTGGTCCAGCTGTTTCCTGTGTGCTCTTTTGGTCCAGCTGTTTCGGATGTGCTCTTTCAACACCTGTGGTTACATGTGCTGTTTTGTGTGCACTCTTTTGGCTCCAGCTGTTTAGAATGCGTTCTCCTGCGTCCAGCTGTTTCGTGTGCACTCTTTCGACTCCAGCTGTTTCGTGGGCGTTCTTTTTGGTCCAGCTGTTTCGTGTGCGCTCTTTATTTTTCTACTGTTTCGTGTGCGCTCTTTTTGGTCCAACTGTTTCGTGTGCCCTCTTTTTGGTCCAGCTGTTTCCTGTGTGCTCTTTTGGTCCAGCTGTTTCGGATGCGCTCTTTCAACACCTGTGGTTACATGTGCTGTTTTGTGTGCACTCTTTTGGCTCCAGCTGTTTACCGTGCGTTCTCCTGCGTCCAGCTGTTTCGTGTGCGCTCTTTCGACTCCAGCTGTTTCGTGGGCGCTCTTTTTGGTCCAGCTGTTTCGTGTGGGCTCTTTCGGCTCCTACTGGTTCGTGTGCGCTCTTTCGACTCCAACTGTTTTATGTGCGCTCTTTAGGCTCCAGCTGTTTCGTGTGCGCTCTTTAGGCTCCAGCTGTTTCGTGTGCGCTCTTTCGACTCCTGCTGTTTCGTGTGCGGTCTTTCGACTCTCGCTGTTTCGTGTGCGCTCTTTTTGGTCCAGCTGTTTCGTGTGCGCTCTTTATTCTTCTTCTGTTTCGTGTGCGCTCTTGTTGGTCCAGCTGTTTCGTGTGCTCTTTTTGGTTCTGCTGTTTCGTGTGCGCTCTTTTTGGTCCAGCTGTTTCGTGTGCGCTCTTTCGACTCCTTCTGTTTCGTGTGCGCTCTTTTTGGTTCTGCTGTTTCGTGTGCGCTCTTTTGGGTCCAGCTGTTTCGTGTGTGCTCTTTATTCTTCTACTGTTTCGTGTGCGCTCTTTTTGGTCCAGCTGTTTCGTGTGCGCTCTTTTTGTTCCATCTGTTTCGTGTGCGCTCTTTTTGGTCCAGCTGTTTCGTGTGCGCTCTTTTGGTCCAGCTGTTTCAGCTTCTGCAGTTTCGTGTCCGCTCTTTTTGTCCAGCTGTTTCATCTCCCGCTTTTTTGTGTGCGCTCTTTTGACGCCATCTTTTTCGTGTGTGCTCTTTTCGACTCCTGCTGTTTCATGTGCGCTCTTTCGACTCCTGCTGTTTCGTGTGCGCTCTTTTTGGTCCAGCTGTTTCATGTGCGCTCTTTTTTGTCCATCTGTTTCGTGTGCGCTCTTTTTGGTCCTGCTGTTTCGTGTGCTCTCTTTATTTTTCTACTGTTTCGTGTGCGCTCTTTTTGGTCCAGCTGTTTCGTGTGCGCTCTTTTTGGTCCAGCTGTTTTGTGTGCGCTCTTTTGGTCCAGCTGTTTCAGCTTCTGCAGTTTCATGTCCGCTCTCTTTGTCCAGCTGTTTCGTCTCCCGTTTTTTTGTGCGCTCTTTTGACGCCATCTTTTTCGTGGGTGCTCTTTCGACTCCTGCAGTTTCGTGTGCGCTCTTTTGACACCTGCGGTTACATGTGCAATGTTTCGGCTCCTGCTGTTTTGTGTGCGCTCTTTTGGTCCAGCTGTTTCAGCTTCTGCAGTTTCGTGTCCGCTCTTTTTGTCCAGCTGTTTTGTCTCCCGCTTTTTTGTGTGTGCTCTTTCGACGCCATCTTTTTCGTGGGTGCTCTTTTCGACTCCTGCAGTTTTGTGTGCGCTCTTTTTGGTCCAGCTGTTTCGTGTGCGCTCTTTTTGGTCCAGCTGTTTCGTGTGTGCTCTTTTTGGTCCAGCTGTTTCGGGTGCGCTCTTTCAACACCTGTGGTTACATGTGCTGTTTTGTGTGCACTCTTTTGGCTCCAGCTTTTTAGAGTGCGTTCTCCTGGGTCCAGCTGTTTCGTGTGCGCTCTTTTTGGTCCAGCTGTTTTGTCCGCTCTTTCGCCTCCTGCTGTTTCTTGGGCGCTCTTTTTGGTCCAGCTGTTTCGTGTGGGCTCTTTCGGCTCCTACTGGTTCGTGTGCGCTCTTTCGACTCCCACTGTTTTATGTGCGCTCTTTAGGCTCTAGCTGTTTCGTGTGCGCTCTTTAGGCTCCAGCTGTTTCGTGTGCGCTCTTTCGACTCCCGCTGTGTGCTCTTTTGGTCCAGCTGTTTCGGATGCGCTCTTTCAACACCTCTGTTTACATGTGCTGTTTTGTGTGCACTCTTTTGGCTCCAGCTGTTTAGAGTGCTTTCTCCTGCGTCCAGCTGTTTCGTGTGCGCTCTTTCGACTCCAGCTGTTTCGTGGGCGTTCTTTTTGGTCCAGCTGTTTCGTGTGCGCTCTTTTTGGTCCAGCTGTTTCGTCTCCCGTTTTTTTGTGTGCGCTCTTTTGACGCCATCTTTTTCGTGTGCGCTCTTTCGACTCCTGCTGTTTCGTGTGCGCTCTTTTGGTCCAGCTGTTTCAGCTTCTGCAGTTTCGTGTCCGCTCTTTTTGTCCAGCTGTTTTGTCTCCCGCTTTTTTGTGTGTGCTCTTTTTGGTCCAGCTGTTTCGTGTGCGCTCTTTCGACTCCTGTTGTTTCATGTGCGCTCTTTCGACTCCTGCAGTTTTGTGTGCGCTCTTTTTGGTCCAGCTGTTTCGTGTGTGCTCTTTTTGGTTCTGCTGTTTCGTGTGCGCTCTTTTTGGTTCTGCTGTTTCGTGTGCGCTCTTTTGGGTCCAGCTGTTTCGAGTGCGCTCTTTATTCTTCTACTGTTTCGTGTGCGCTCTTTTTGGTCCAGCTGTTTCGTGTGCGCTCTTTTTGTTCCATCTGTTTCGTGTGCGCTCTTTTGGTCCAGCTGTTTCAGCTTCTGCAGTTTCGTGTCCGCTCTTTTTGTCCAGCTGTTTCGTCTCCCGGTTTTTGGGTGCGCTCTTTTGACGCCATCTTTTTCGTGTGTGCTCTTTTTGGTCCAGCTGTTTCGTGCGCGCTCTTTCGACTCCTGCTGTTTCGTGTGCGCTCTTTTTGGTCCAGCTGTTTCGTGTGCGCTCTTTTTGGTCCATCTGTTTCGTGTGCGCTCTTTTTGGTCCAGCTGTTTCGTGTGCGTTCTTTTTGGTCCAGCTGTTTCGTGTGCGCTGTTTTTGGTCCAGCTGTTTCCTGTGTGCTCTTTTGGTCCAGCTGTTTCGGATGCGCTCTTTCAACACCTGTGGTTACATGTGCTGTTTTGTGTGCACTCTTTTGGCTCCAGCTGTTTAGACTGCGTTCTCCTGCGTCCAGCTGTTTCGTGTGCACTCTTTCGACTCCAGCTGTTTCGTGGGCGTTCTTTTTGGTCCAGCTGTTTCGTGTGCGCTCTTTATTTTTCTACTGTTTCGTGTGCGCTCTTTTTGGTCCAACTGTTTCGTGCGCGCTCTTTTTGGTCCAGCTGTTTCGTGTGGGCTCTTTTTGGTCCAGCTGTTTCGTCTCCCGTTTTTTTGTGTGCGCTCTTTTGACGCCATCTTTTTCGTGTGCGCTCTTTCGACTCCTGCTGTTTCGTGTGCGCTCTTTTGGTCCAGCTGTTTCAGCTTCTGCAGTTTCGTGTCCGCTCTTTTTGTCCAGCTGTTTTGTCTCCCGCTTTTTTGTGTGTGCTCTTTTTGGTCCAGCTGTTTCGTGTGCGCTCTTTCGACTCCTGTTGTTTCATGTGCGCTCTTTCGACTCCTGCAGTTTTGTGTGCGCTCTTTTTGGTCCAGCTGTTTCGTGTGTGCTCTTTTTGGTTCTGCTGTTTCGTGTGCGCTCTTTTTGGTTCTGCTGTTTCGTGTGCGCTCTTTTGGGTCCAGCTGTTTCGTGTGCGCTCTTTATTCTTCTACTGTTTCGTGTGCGCTCTTTTTGGTCCAGCTGTTTCGTGTGCGCTCTTTTTGTTCCATCTGTTTCGTGTGCGCTCTTTTTGGTCCAGCTGTTTCGTGTGCGCTCTTTTGGTCCAGCTGTTTCAGCTTCTGCAGTTTCGTGTCCGCTCTTTTTGTCCAGCTGTTTCGTCTCCCGGTTTTTGGGTGCGCTCTTTTGACGCCATCTTTTTCGTGTGTGCTCTTTTTGGTCCAGCTGTTTCGTGCGCGCTCTTTCGACTCCTGCTGTTTCGTGTGCGCTCTTTTTGGTCCAGCTGTTTCGTGTGCGCTCTTTTTGGTCCATCTGTTTCGTGTGCGCTCTTTTTGGTCCAGCTGTTTCGTGTGCGTTCTTTTTGGTCCAGCTGTTTCGTGTGCGCTGTTTTTGGTCCAGCTGTTTCCTGTGTGCTCTTTTGGTCCAGCTGTTTCGGATGCGCTCTTTCAACACCTGTGGTTACATGTGCTGTTTTGTGTGCACTCTTTTGGCTCCAGCTGTTTAGACTGCGTTCTCCTGCGTCCAGCTGTTTCGTGTGCACTCTTTCGACTCCAGCTGTTTCGTGGGCGTTCTTTTTGGTCCAGCTGTTTCGTGTGCGCTCTTTATTTTTCTACTGTTTCGTGTGCGCTCTTTTTGGTCCAACTGTTTCGTGTGCGCTCTTTTTGGTCCAGCTGTTTCGTGTGGGCTCTTTCGGCTCCTACTGGTTCGTGTGCGTTCTTTCGACTCCAACTGTTTTATGTGCGCTCTTTAGGCTCCAGCTGTTTCGTGTGCGCTCTTTAGGCTCCAGCTGTTTCGTGTGCGCTCTTTAGTCTCCAGCTGTTTCGTGTGCGCTCTTTAGGCTCCAGCTGTTTCGTGTGCGCTCTTTAGGCTCCAGCTGTTTCGTGTGCGCTCTTTCGACTCCCGCTGTTTCGTGTGCGCTCTTTGGACACCTGCGGTTACATGTGCAATGTTTCGGCTCCTGCTGTTTTGTGTGCGCTCTTTTGGTCCAGCTGTTTCAGCTTCTGCAGTTTCGTGTCCGCTCTTTTTGTCCAGCTGTTTTGTCTCCTGCTTTTTTGTGTGCGCTCTTTTTGGTCCAGCTGTTTCGTGTGCGCTCTTTCGACTCCTGCAGTTTTGTGTGCGCTCTTTTTGGTCCAGCTGTTTCGTGTGCGCTCTTTCGACTCCTGCTGTTTCGTGTGCGCTCTTTCGACTCCTTCTGTTTCGTGTGCGCTCTTTTTGGTCCAGCTTTTTCGTGTGCGCTCTTTTTGGTTCTGCTGTTTCGTGTGCGCTCTTTTAGGTCCAGCTGTTTCGTGTGCGCTCTTTTTGTTCCATCTGTTTCGTGTGCGCTCTTTTTGGTCCAGCTGTTTCGTGTGCGCTCTTTTTGTCCAGCTGTTTCGTGTGCGCTCTTTTTGTTCCATCTGTTTCGTGTGCGCTCTTTTTGTTCCATCTGTTTCGTGTGCGCTCTTTTTGGTCCAGCTGTTTCGTGTGCGCTCTTTTTGTCCAGCTGTTTCGTGTGCGCTCTTTTTGTTCCATCTGTTTCGTGTGCGCTCTTTTTGGTCCATCTGTTTCGTGTGCGCTCTTTTTGTTCCATCTGTTTCGTGTGCGCTCTTTTTGGTCCAGCTGTTTCGTGTGCGCTCTTTTTGTCCAGCTGTTTCGTGTGCGCTCTTTTTGTTCCATCTGTTTCGTGTGCGCTCTTTTTGGTCCAGCTGTTTCGTGTGCGCTCTTTTTGTCCAGCTGTTTCGTCTCCCACTTTTTTGTGTGCGCTCTTTTGACGCCATCTTTTTCGTGTGTGCTCTTTTTGACTCCTGCAGTTTTGTGTGCGCTCTTTTTCGTCCAGCTGTTTCGTGCGCGCTCTTTCGACTCCTGCTGTTTCGTGTGCGCTCTTTTTGGTCCAGCTGTTTCGTGTGCGCTCTTTTTGGTCCATCTGTTTCGTGTGCGCTCTTTTTGGTCCTGCTGTTTCGTGTGCGCTCTTGTTGGTCCAGCTGTTTCGTGTGCTCTCTTTATTTTTCTACTGTTTCGTGTGCGCTCTTTTTGGTCCAGCTGTTTCCTGTGTGCTCTTTTGGTCCAGCTGTTTCGGATGCGCTCTTTCAACACCTGTGGTTACATGTGCTGTTTTGTGTGCACTCTTTTGGCTCCAGCTGTTTAGAGTGCGTTCTCCTGCGTCCAGCTGTTTCGTGTGCGCTCTTTCGACTCCAGCTGTTTCGTGGGCGTTCTTTTTGGTCCAGCTGTTTCGTGTGCGCTCTTTATTTTTCTACTGTTTCGTGTGCGCTCTTTTTGGTCCAACTGTTTCGTGTGCGCTCTTTTTGGTCCAGCTGTTTCGTGTGCGCTGTTTTTGGTCCAGCTGTTTCCTGTGTGCTCTTTTGGTCCAGCTGTTTCGGATGCGCTCTTTCAACACCTGTGGTTACATGTGCTGTTTTGTGTGCACTCTTTTGGCTCCAGCTGTTTACCGTGCGTTCTCCTGCGTCCAGCTGTTTCGTGTGCGCGCTTTCGACTCCAGCTGTTTCGTGTGCGCTCTTTTTGGTCCAGCTGTTTCGTGTGCGCTCTTTTTGGTCCAGCTGTTTCGTGTGCGCTCTTTTGGTCCAGCTGTTTCAGCTTCTGCAGTTTCGTGTCCGCTCTTTTTGTCCAGCTGTTTCGTCTCCCGCTTTTTTGTGTGCGCTCTTTTGACGCCATCTTTTTCGTGTGTGCTCTTTTCGACTCCTGCAGTTTTGTGTGCGCTCTTTTTCGTCCAGCTGTTTCGTGCGCGCTCTTTCGACTCCTGCTGTTTCGTGTGCGCTCTTTTTGGTCCAGCTGTTTCGTGTGCGCTCTTTTTGGTCCATCTGTTTCGTGTGCGCTCTTTTTGGTCCTGCTGTTTCGTGTGCGCTCTTGTTGGTCCAGCTGTTTCGTGTGCTCTCTTTATTTTTCTACTGTTTCGTGTGCGCTCTTTTTGGTCCAGCTGTTTCCTGTGTGCTCTTTTGGTCCAGCTGTTTCGGATGCGCTCTTTCAACACCTGTGGTTACATGTGCTGTTTTGTGTGCACTCTTTTGGCTCCAGCTGTTTATCGTGCGTTCTCCTGCGTCCAGCTGTTTCGTGTGTGCTCTTTCGACTCCAGCTGTTTCGTGGGCGCTCTTTTTGGTCCAGCTGTTTCGTGTGGGCTCTTTCGGCTCCTACTGGTTCGTGTGCGCTCTCTCGACTCCAACTGTTTTATGTGCGCTCTTTAGGCTCCAGCTGTTTCGTGTGCTCTCTTTAGGCTCCAGCTGTTTCGTGTGCGCTCTTTAGTCTCCAGCTGTTTCGTGTGCGCTCTTTCGACTCCTGCTGTTTCGTGTGCGCTCTTTGGACACCTGCGGTTACATGTGCAATGTTTCGGCTCCTTCTGTTTCGTGGACGCTCTTTTGGTCCAGCTGTTTCAGCTTCTGCAGTTTCGTGTCCGCTCTTTTTGTCCAGCTGTTTCGTCTCCCGTTTTTTTGTGTGCGCTCTTTTTGGTCCAGCTGTTTCGTGTGCGCTCTTTTTGGTCCATCTGTTTCGTGTGCGCTCTTTTTGGTCCAGCTGTTTCGTGTGCGCTGTTTTTGGTCCAGCTGTTTCCTGTGTGCTCTTTTGGTCCACCTGTCTCGGATGCGCTCTTTCAACACCTGTGGTTACATGTGCTGTTTTGTGTGCACTCTTTTGGCTCCAGCTGTTTAGACTGCGTTCTCCTGCGTCCAGCTGTTTCGTGTGCACTCTTTCGACTCCAGCTGTTTCGTGGGCGTTCTTTTTGGTCCAGCTGTTTCTTGTGCGCTCTTTTTGGTCCAACTGTTTCGTGTGCGCTCTTTTTGGTCCAGCTGTTTCATGTGGGCTCTTTCGGCTCCTACTGGTTCGTGTGCGCTCTTTCGACTCCAACTGTTTTATGTGCGCTCTTTAGGCTCCAGCTGTTTCGTGTGCGCTCTTTAGGCTCCAGCTGTTTCGTGTGCGCTCTTTAGTCTCCAGCTGTTTCGTGTGCGCTCTTTAGCCTCCAGCTGTTTCGTGTGCGCTCTTTCGACTCCCGCTGTTTCGTGTGCGCTCTTTGGACACCTGCGGTTACATGTGCAATGTTTCGGCTCCTGCTGTTTTGTGTGCGCTCTTTTGGTCCAGCTGTTTCAGCTTCTGCAGTTTCGTGTCCGCTCTTTTTGTCCAGCTGTTTTGTCTCCTGCTTTTTTTTGTGCGCTCTTTTTGGTCCAGCTGTTTCGTGTGCGCTCTTTCGACTCCTGCAGTTTTGTGTGCGGTCTTTTTGGTCCAGCTGTTTCTTGTGCGCTCTATCGACTCCTGCTGTTTCGTGTGCGCTCTTTCGACTCCTTCTGTTTCGTGTGCGCTCTTTTTGGTCCAGCTTTTTCGTGTGCGCTCTTTTTGGTTCTGCTGTTTCGTGTGCGCTCTTTTAGGTCCAGCTGTTTCGTGTGCGCTCTTTATTCTTCTACTGTTTCGTGTGCGCTCTTTTTGGTCCAGCTGTTTCGTGTGCGCTCTTTTTGTTCCATCTGTTTCGTGTGCGCTCTTTTTGGTCCAGCTGTTTCGTGTGCGCTCTTTTTGTCCAGCTGTTTCGTCTCCCGCTTTTTTGTGTGCGCTCTTTTGACGCCATCTTTTTCGTGTGTGCTCTTTTCGACTCCTGCAGTTTTGTGTGCGCTCTTTTTCGTCCAGCTGTTTCGTGCGCGCTCTTTCGACTCCTGCTGTTTCGTGTGCGCTCTTTTTGGTCCAGCTGTTTCGTGTGCGCTCTTTTTGGTCCATCTATTTCGTGTGCGCTCTTTTTGGTCCAGCTGTTTCGTGTGCGCTCTTTCGACTCCTGCAGTTTTGTGTGCGGTCTTTTTGGTCCAGCTGTTTCTTGTGCGCTCTATCGACTCCTGCTGTTTCGTGTGCGCTCTTTCGACTCCTTCTGTTTCGTGTGCGCTCTTTTTGGTCCAGCTTTTTCGTGTGCGCTCTTTTTGGTTCTGCTGTTTCGTGTGCGCTCTTTTAGGTCCAGCTGTTTCGTGTGCGCTCTTTATTCTTCTACTGTTTCGTGTGCGCTCTTTTTGGTCCAGCTGTTTCGTGTGCGCTCTTTTTGGTCCAGCTGTTTCGTGTGCGCTCTTTTTGGTCCAGCTGTTTCGTGTGCGCTCTTTTTGGTCCATCTGTTTCGTGTGCGCTCTTTTTGGTCCTGCTGTTTCGTGTGCGCTCTTGTTGGTCCAGCTGTTTCGTGTGCTCTCTTTATTTTTCTACTGTTTCGTGTGCGCTCTTTTTGGTCCAGCTGTTTCCTGTGTGCTCTTTTGGTCCAGCTGTTTCGGATGCGCTCTTTCAACACCTGTGGTTACATGTGCTGTTTTGTGTGCACTCTTTTGGCTCCAGCTGTTTAGAGTGCGTTCTCCTGCGTCCAGCTGTTTCGTGTGCGCTCTTTCGACTCCAGCTGTTTCGTGGGCGTTCTTTTTGGTCCAGCTGTTTCGTGTGCGCTCTTTATTTTTCTACTGTTTCGTGTGCGCTCTTTTTGATCCAACTGTTTCGTGTGCGCTCTTTTTGGTCCAGCTGTTTCGTGTGCGCTGTTTTTGGTCCAGCTGTTTCCTGTGTGCTCTTTTTGGTCCAGCTGTTTCGGATGCGCTCTTTCAACACCTGTGGTTACATGTGCTGTTTTGTGTGCACTCTTTTGGCTCCAGCTGTTTATCGTGCGTTCTCCTGCGTCCAGCTGTTTCGTGTGTGCTCTTTCGACTCCAGCTGTTTCGTGTGCGCTCTTTTTGGTCCAGCTGTTTCGTGTGCGCTCTTTTTGTTCCATCTGTTTCGTGTGCGCTCTTTTTGGTCCAGCTGTTTCGTGTGCGCTCTTTTGGTCCAGCTGTTTCAGCTTCTGCAGTTTCGTGTCCGCTCTTTTTGTCCAGCTGTTTCGTCTCCCGCTTTTTTGTGTGCGCTCTTTTGACGCCATCTTTTTCGTGTGTGCTCTTTTCGACTCCTGCAGTTTTGTGTGCGCTCTTTTTGGTCCAGCTGTTTCGTGCGCGCTCTTTCGACTCCTGCTGTTTCGTGTGCGCTCTTTTTGGTCCAGCTGTTTCGTGTGCGCTCTTTTTGGTCCAGCTGTTTCGTGTGCGCTCTTGTTGGTCCAGCTGTTTCGTGTGCTCTCTTTATTTTTCTACTGTTTCGTGTGCGCTCTTTTTGGTCCAGCTGTTTCCTGTGTGCTCTTTTGGTCCAGCTGTTTCGGATGCGCTCTTTCAACACCTGTGGTTACATGTGCTGTTTTGTGTGCACTCTTTTGGCTCCAGCTGTTTATCGTGCGTTCTCCTGCGTCCAGCTGTTTCGTGTGTGCTCTTTCGACTCCAGCTGTTTCGTGGGCGCTCTTTTTGGTCCAGCTGTTTCGTGTGGGCTCTTTCGGCTCCTACTGGTTCGTGTGCGCTCTCTCGACTCCAACTGTTTTATGTGCGCTCTTTAGGCTCCAGCTGTTTCGTGTGCTCTCTTTAGGCTCCAGCTGTTTCGTGTGCGCTCTTTAGTCTCCAGCTGTTTCGTGTGCGCTCTTTCGACTCCTGCTGTTTCGTGTGCGCTCTTTGGACACCTGCGGTTACATGTGCAATGTTTCGGCTCCTTCTGTTTCGTGGACGCTCTTTTGGTCCAGCTGTTTCAGCTTCTGCAGTTTCGTGTCCGCTCTTTTTGGTCCAGCTGTTTCGTGTGCGCTCTTTTTGGTCCAGCTGTTTCGTGTGCGCTCTTTTTGGTCCATCTGTTTCGTGTGCGCTCTTTTTGGTCCAGCTGTTTCGTGTGCGTTCTTTTTGGTCCAGCTGTTTCGTGTGCGCTGTTTTTGGTCCAGCTGTTTCCTGTGTGCTCTTTTGGTCCACCTGTCTCGGATGCGCTCTTTCAACACCTGTGGTTACATGTGCTGTTTTGTGTGCACTCTTTTGGCTCCAGCTGTTTAGACTGCGTTCTCCTGCGTCCAGCTGTTTCGTGTGCACTCTTTCGACTCCAGCTGTTTCGTGGGCGTTCTTTTTGGTCCAGCTGTTTCGTGTGCGCTCTTTTTGGTCCATCTGTTTCTTGGGCGCTCTTTTTGGTCCAGCTGTTTCGTGTGGGCTCTTTGTGGTCCAGATGTTTTGTGTGCGCTCTTTCTATTCCAACTGTTTTATTTGCGCTCTTTAGGCTCCATCTGTTTCGTGTGCGCTCTTTTTGGTCCAGCTGTTTCGTGTGCGCTCTTTTGGTCCAGCTGTTTCAGCTTCTGCAGCTTCGTGTCCGCTCTTTTTGTCCAGCTGTTTTGTCTCCCGCTTTTTTGTGTGCGCTCTTTTTGGTCCAGCTGTTTCGTGTGCGCTCTTTCGACTCCTGTTGTTTCATGTGCGCTCTTT
>CM042538.1:11954274-12122432 GCA_023630585.1 Cranoglanis bouderius | reverse complement strand
GAAACAGCTGGAGCCGAAAGAGCGCACACGATACAGCTGGAGCCGAAAGAGCGCACACGAAACAGCTGGACCAAAAAGAGCGCCCACGAAACAGCAGGAATTGAAAGAGCGCACACGAAACAGCAGGAGCCGAAACAGCTGGACCAAAAAGAGCACCCACGAAACAGCAGCAGCCGAAACAGCTGGCCCAAAAAAAGTGCACACAAAACAGCAGGAGACAAAACAGCTGGACCAAAAAGAGCGCCCACGCAACAGAAGGAGATGAAACAGTGCACATAAAACCGCAGGTGTCGAAAGAGCTGGAGTAAAAAGCGCGCCCAAGAAACAGCAGGAGTGGAAAGAGCTCACACGAAAGAGGAGTCGTCGAAAGAGTGCATAAGAAACAGCTGGAGCACAAACAGTACACACGAAACGGCAGGAGTCGAAAGAGCACCAACGAAACAGCAGGAGTCGAAAGAGCTCACACGAAACAGCTGGACCCGGACGAACGCACAAGAAACGGCTGGAGCCAAAAGAGCGCACAAGAAACAGCTGGAGCCGAAAGAGCGCACACAAAAAACAGGAGTCAGTAGAGCGCACACGAAACAGCTGGAGCCGAAAGAGCACACACATAACAGCAGGAGTCGAAAGAGCGCACACAAAACAGCTGGACCCAGAAAAACGCAGTCTAAACAGCTGGAGCCGAAAAACCGCACAAGAAACAGCAGGAGCCGAATGAGCGCACACGAAACAGCTGGAGCGAAAAGAGCGCACACAAAACAGCTGGACCAAAAACAGCGCACACGAAACAGCTGGACCCAGAAGAACGCAAGTCTAAACAGCTGGAGCCGAAAAACCACACAAGAAACAGCATGAGTCGAAAGAGCGCACATGAAACAGCAGGAGTCAAAAGGGAGAAGACGAAACAGCAGGAGCGGAAACAGCTGGACCAAAAAGAGCGCACAAGAAACAGCAGGAGTCGAAAGAGCGCACAAGAAACGGCTGGAGCTGAAAGAGCGCACACAAACAGCTGGACGGAAACCGGAGAGCAGGAGCCGATAGAGCGCACAGGAAACAGCTGGAGCCGAAAGAGCGCACAAGAAACAGCTGGAGCCGAAAGAGCGCACATGATACAGCTGGAGCCGAAAGAGCGCAGCCGAAACAGCTGGACCAAAAAGAGCTCACACAAAACAGCTGGACCAAAAAGAGCACCCACGAAACAGCAGGAGTGGAAAGGGCTCACACGAAACAGCTGGAGCCTAAAGAGCGCACACAAAACAGCAGGAGTCGAAAGAGCTGGAGCCGAAACAGCTGGACCAAAAAGAGCGCACGCAAAACGGCGGGAGTTGAAAGAGCGGACACGAAACAGCTGGAGTCGAAACAGCTGGACCAAAAAGAGCGCACGCGAAACGGCGGGAGTCGAAAGAGTGGACACGAAATAGCAGGAATCGAAAGATCGCACACGAAACAGCAGGAGCCGAAACAGCTGGACCAAAAAGAGCACCCATGAAACAGATGGAGCCGAAAGAGCTCGCACGAAAGAGCAGGAGTCGAATCAGTGCAGAAGAAACAGCTGGAGACGAAACAGTGCAAATGCAAACGCAGGTGTCGAAAGAGTGCACAAGAAACGGCTGGAGCCGAAAGAGCTCACACGAAACAGCAGGAGTCGAAAGAGCGCACAAGAAACACCTGGACCAAAAAGAGCGCACACGAAACAGCAGGAGCCGAAACAGCTGGACCAAAAAGAGCACCCACGAAACAGCAGCAGCCGAAACAGCTGGACCAAAAAGAGCTGACACAAAACAGCTGGACCAAAAAGAGCACCCACGAAACAGCATGAGCCGAAACAGCTGGACCAAAAAGAGCGCCCACGAATCAGCAGTAGTCGAAAGAGCTTACACAGACAGATGGACCCAAAAGCGCGCACTCGAAACAGCTGGACTAAAAAGAGCGCCCACGAAACAGCTGGAGCCTAAAGAGTGCACACGAAACAGCAGGAGTTGAATGAGATCACACGAAACAGCTGGACCAAAAACAGCACCCACGAAAAAGCAGGAGCCAAAACAGTGCAGCCGAAACAGCTGGAGCCGAAACAGTGCACATATAGCCTCAGGTGTCGAAAGAGCACACATGAAACAGCTGGACCCAGAAGAACGGACTCTAAACAGCTGGAGCCGAAAGGGAGCACATGAAACAGCTGGACCCAGAAGAAGGCACTCTAAACAGCTGGAGTCGAAAGTGCGGACACGAAACAGCAGGAGCCGAAAGAGAGCACACAAAACAGCTGGACCAAAAAGAGCACCGACGAAACAGCTGGACCAAAAAGAGCACCAACGAAACAGCAGGAGTCGAAACAGCTGGACTAAAAGAGCGCCCATGAAACAGCAGGAGCCTAAAGAGAGCACACAAAACAGCTGGAGTCGAAAGAGCGCACACGAAAAAGCTGGACCAAAAAGACTGCCCACGAAACAGCTGGAGCCTAAAGACCGCACACGAAACAGCAGGAGCGGAAACAGTTGGACCAAAAAGAACGCACACGAAACAGCAGGAGCTGAAACAGCTCGACCAAAAAGACTGCACACGAAACTGCAGGAGCCGAAACAGCTGGACCAAAAAGAGCGCCCACAAAATAGCAGGAGTCGAAAGAGCACACACGAAACAGCAGGAGTGGAAAGAGAGCACACGACAAAACAGCCGAAGCCTAAAGAGAGCACACAAAACAGCAGGAGTGGAAAGCGGGGAGACGAAACGGCGAGAGTCGAAAGAGTGCACATGTAAAAGCAGGTGTCAAAAGAGCACCCACAAAACAGCTGGAGCCAAAAGAACGCACACGAAACAGCAGGAGTCGAAACAGCTGGACCAAAAAGAGTGCACAAGAAGCAGCAGGAGCCTAAAGAGCGCCCATGAAACAGCAAGACCCGAAGAGCGCACACGAAACAGCTGGACCAAAAAAAGCGCTCACGAAAGAACAGGACCCTAAAGAGCGCACACAAAACAGCTGGACCCAGAAGAACGCACTCTAAACAGCTGGAGCCGAAAGAGCGCACAGGAAAGAGCAGGAGCTGAAACAGCGAACACGAAGAGCAGGAGTCAAAAGAGCTCATTCGAAACAGCTGGACCAAAGAGAGGGCACACGAAACAGCTGGAGCCGAACGAGCGCACACGAAACAGTAGGAGTCGAAAGAGCGCCAACAAAACAGCAGGAATCTAAAGAGCGCACACAAAACAGTAGGAGTCGAAGGAGCGCACACGAAACAGCTGGACCAAAAAGAGCACCCATGAAACAGCTGGAGTCAAAAGAGTTTACACAAAACAGCTGGACCCAGAAGAAAGCAGTCTAAACAGCTGGAGCCGAAAGAGCGCACAAGAAACGGCTGGACCAAAAGAGGGAACACAAAACTGCAGGAGTCGAAAGAGCTAGAGCAAAAAGAGCGCCCACGCAACAGAAGGAGACGAAACAGTGCACACGAAACAGCTGGACCAAAAAGAGCGCACAAAACAACTGGACCAAAAAGAGCGCCTGCGAAACAGCTGGAGTCGAAACAGCTGGACCAAAAAGAGCACCCATGAATCAGCAGGAGTCAAAAGAGCGAACACAAACTGTGGGAGTCGAAAGAGCGCACAGGAAACAGCTGGAGTTGAAAGAGCACACAGGAAACAGCAGGAGCAAAAAGAGCACACATGAAATAGCAGGAGCCAAAACAGTGCAGACGAAACAGCTGGAGCCTAAAAAGCGCACACAAAACAGCTGGACCAAAGAGAGCGCAAAAGAAACAGCGGGAGCCAAGACAGTGCACATGTAACCACAGGTGTCGAAAGAGCGCACACGAAAAAGCTGGACCCAGAAGAACGCACTCTAAACAACTGGAGCCGAAGGATCGCACACAAACAGCAGGAACCTAAAGAGCTCACACAAAACAGCTGGACCAAGAAGAACGCACTCTAAACAGCTGGAGCCGAAGGATCGCACACAAACAGCAGGAACCTAAAGAGCAAACATGAAACAGCTGGAGCCTAAAGAGCGCACTCTAAACAGCTGGAGCCTCAAGAGCGTACACGAAAAAGCAGGAGTAGAAAGCGCTCACAGGAAACAGCGGGAGCCGAAACAACGCAGAAGAAACAGTGCACATGAAACCGCAGGTGTCGAAAGAGCAGGAGCGGAAACAGCTGGACCAAAAAGAGTGCACAAGAAACGGCTGGAGTCGAAAGAGCGCACACGAAACAGGAGAAGAAACAGCTGGACCAAAAAGAGCGCCCACGAAACAGCGGGAGCCGAAAGAGCGCACACGAAACAGCTGGACCAAAAAGAGTGCACATGAACAAGCGGGATCCAAAACAATGCAGAAGAAACAGCTGGACCAAAAAGAGCGTGCACGAAACAGCTGGACCAAAAAGAGCGCACAAGAAGCAGCTGGAGCTGAAAGAGCGCACACGTAATCGCAGGTGTTGAAAGAGCGCACACAAAACAGCTGGACAAAAAAGAGCGCCCAAGAAACAGCAGGAGCCTAAAGAGCGCACACGAAACAGCTGGAGCTGAAAGGGCGCACACATAACCGCAGGTGTTGAAAGAGCGCACACAAACAACTGGACCAAAAAGAGTGCCCACGAAACAGCTGGAGCTCAAACAGTGCACACATGAAACAGCAGGAGCCTAAAGAGAGCACACGAAACAGCAGGAGCCGAAACAGATGGAACAAAAAGAGCGCCCAAGAAATAACAGGAGCCTAAAGAGCGCACACAAAACAGATGGACCAAAAAGAGCGCCCACGAAAAAGCGGGATCCAAAACAATGCAGACGAAACAGCTGGAGCCGAAACAGTGTGAAACTGCTGGACCAAAAAGAGCGCCCAAGAAACAGCAGGAGTCAAAAGAGCGCATACGAAACAGCAGGAGCGGAAACAGCTGGACCAAAAAGAGCGCACACAAAGAAGCAGAGGTGTAAAGAGCGCACACAAAACAGCTGGACCAAAAAGAGCACCCACGAAACAGCTGGAGTCGAAAGATCTCACACGAAACAGCTAGAGTCGAAAGATCTCACATGAAACGGCTGGAGCCGAAAGAGAGCACACGAAACAGCTGGAGCCAAAAGAGCGCACACGAAACAGGAAGAGTCGAAAGAGCGCACAAGAAACAGCAGGAGTATAATGAGCGTACACGAAACAACGGGAGTAGAAAGAGATCACACGAAACAGTAGGAGTCGAAAGAGCGCAGACAAACAGCTGGAGCCGAAACCAGACACAAGGAGTCGAAAGAGCGGAGACGAAAAAGCGGGAGCCGAAACAGTGAACACGAAACAGCTGGAGTCGAAAGAGCTCACATGAAAGAGCAGGAGTCAAAAGAACGCACACGAAACAGCTGGAGTTGAAAGAGCTCAAAAGAAACGGCTGGAGCCGAAAGAGCTGACACGAAACGGCGGAAGTCGAAAGAGCGCACACGAAAAAGATGGAGCTGAAAGAGCGCACACGAAACAACTGGAGCCGAAAGAGCGCACATGAAACAGCAGGAGTCGAAAGAGCGGACTTGAAACAGCAGCAGCCAAAACAGCTGGACCAAAAAGAGCGCACACGAAACAGCTGGACCAAAAAGAGCACACAGGAAACAGAAACAGCTGGAGTCGAAACAGTGCACATGTATCCGTAGGTGTCAAAAGACGGCAAACGAAATAGCTGGACCCAGACGATCGCACTCTAAACAGCTGGAGCCGAATCCGGACAGCAGGAGCCGAAAGAGCGAACACGAAACCGCAGGAGTCAAAAAGACCGCGCGAGAAACAGCTGGAGCCTAAAGCGGGCACACGAAACAGCAGGAGTCGAAAGAGCGCACGAAACAGCGGGACAAAAAAGAGCGCCCACGAAACAGCTGGACGAAAAAGAGCGCCCACGAAACAGCTGGAGCCGAAAGAGAGCACAAGAAACAGCTGGAGCCGAAAGAGCTCAGAAGAAACGGCAGGAGCCGAAACAGTTGGAGCCGAAACAGCTGGACCAAAAAGAGCGCCCACGAATCAGCAGGAGTCAAAAGAGCGCACACGAAACAGCTGGAGTCGAAAGAGCACACACGAAACAGCAGGAGCAAAAAGAGCACCCATGAAAAAGCAGGAGCAGAAATAGAGCACACAAAATAGCAGGAGCCAAAACAGTGCAGACGAAACAGCTGGAGCCTAAAAAGCGCACACAAAACAGCTGGACCAAAGAGAGCGCAAAAGAAACAGCGGGAGCCGAAACAGTGCACATGTAACCACAGGTGTCGAAAGAGCGCACACGAAACAGCGGGAGTCGAAAGAGTGCACACGAAACAGCTGGACCAAAAAGGGAGCAAATGAAAAAGGAGGAGCAAAAACAGTGCACATGTAACCACAAGTGTCGAAAGCGCGCACACGAAAAAGCTGGACCCAGAAGAACGCACTCTAAACAACTGGAGCCGAAGGATCGCACACAAACAGCAGGAACCTAAAGAGCAAACACGAAACAGCTGGAGCCTAAAGAGCTCACACAAAACAGCTGGACCTAGAAGAACGCACTCTAAACAGCTTGAGCCGAAGGATCGCACACAAACAGCAGGAACCTAAAGAGCAAACACGAAACAGCTGGAGCCTAAAGAGCGCACTCTAAACAGCTGGAGCCTCAAGAGCGTACACGAAAAAGCAGGAGTCGAAAGAGCAACGACGAAACAGCGAGAGCCTAAAGAGTACACACAAAACAGCAGTAACCTAAAGAGTGCCCAGGAAACAGCTGGAGCCTAAAGAGCACACACGAAACAGCTGGAGCCTAAAAGCGCACTCTAAACAGCTGGAGCCGAAAGATCGCACAAGAAACAGCTGGAGTCGAAAGAGCTCACATGACAGAGCAGGAGTCAAAAGAGCACACACGAAACAGCTGGACCAAAATGAGCACGCACGAAACAGCTGGAGCCTAATGAGCTCACTCGAAAAAGCAGGAGTCAAAAGAGTTCACACGAAACAGCTGGAACCTAAAGAGCCTACATGAAACAGCAGGAGTCGAAACAATGCAGACAAAACAGCTGTACCAAAAAAAGCACCCACGAAAAAGCGGGAGCCGAAACAGTGCATACGAAACAGCGCACATGAAAGAGCAGGAGTCAAAAGAACGCACAAGAAACGGCTGGAGCCTAAAGAGCGGACACAAAACAGCTGGACCAAAAAGAGCTCACACGAAACACTAGGAGTCGAAAGCGCTCACAGGAAACAGTGGGAGCCGAAACAACGCAGAAGAAACAGTGCACATGAAACCGCAGGTGTCGAAAGAGCAGGAGCGGAAACAGCTGGACCAAAACTAGTGCCCAAGAAACGGCAGGAGTGGAAAGAGCTCACACGAAAGAGGAGGAGTCGAAAGAGCGCCCAAGAAACAGCAGGAGCCTAAAGAGCGCACCCGAAACAGCAGGAGCCTAAAGAGAGCACAGGAAACAGCAGGAGCATAAAGAGAGCACACGAAACAGCAGGAGCCGAAACAGCTGGACCAACAAAAGCGCACACGGAAAAGCAGGATCTAAAACAGCTGGACCAAAAAGAGCGCCCAAGAAACAACAGGAGCCTAAAGAGCGCACACAAAACAGATGGACCAAAAAGAGCGCGCACGAAAAAGCAGGATCCAAAACAATGCAGACGAAACAGCTGGAGCCGAAACAGTGCACATGAAACTGCTGGACCAAAAAGAGCGCCCAAGAAACAGCAGGAGCGGAAACAGCTGGACCAAAAAGAGCGCACACAAAGAAGCAGGAGTGTAAAGAGCGCACACAAAACAGCTGGACCAAAAAGAGCACCCACGAAACAGCAGGAGTCGAAAGATCTCACACAAAACAGCAGGAGTCGAAAGAGAGCACAAGAAACAGCTGGAGTCGAAAGAGAGCACAAGAAACAGTGGGAGTGGAAACAGCGCACACGAAACAGCTGGAGTCAAAAGATTTCACACGAAACAGCTGGAGCCGAAACCAGACAGCAGGAGCCAAAAGAGCACACAAGAAACAGCTGGAGTCGAAAGAGAGCACAAGAAACAGCTGGAGTCGAAACATCTCACACAAAAAAGCAGAAGTCGAAAGAACTCACACAAAACAGCAAGAGCCTAAAGAGCGCACACGAAACAGTTGGACAAAAAAGAGCACCTATGAATCAGCAGCAGTGGAAAGAGCTCACACGAAACAGTAGGAGTCGAAAGAGTGCACACGAAACAGCTGGAGCATAAAGAGCTCACACGAAACAGATGGAGCCGAAACAACGCACACGAAACAGCTGGAACTGAAACAGTGCACACATAACAGCAGGAGTCGCAAGAGCGCCCACGAAACAACTGGAGTCTAAAGAGCGCACACGAAACAGCTGGAGCCGAAAGAGCGCACACAAAACACCTGGACCAAAAAGAGCGCCGATGAAACAGCAGGAGAGGAAACAGCTGGACCAAAAAAAGAGCACCCACGAAACAGCAGGAATCGAAAGAGCGCACACGAAACAGCTGGACCAAAAAGAGGGCTCACGAAACAGCTGGAGCCTGAACAGCTGGACTAAAAAGAGCGCACGCGAAACAGTAGGAGTCGAAACAATGCAGACAAAACAGCTGTACGAAAAAGAGCGCCCACGAAACAGCAGGAGCCTAAAGAGCACCCATGAAACAGATGGAGCCGAAAGAGCTCACACGAAAGAGCAGGAGTCAAAAGAGTGCACATGAAACAGATGGAGTCGAAACAACGCACATGAAACAGCTGGAGCTGAAACAGTGCACACGTAAAAGCACGTGTCGAACAACGGCAAACGAAATAGCTGGACCCAGACGAACGCACGTTAAAAAGCTTGAGCTGAAAGAATGCACACGAAACAGCTCGACCAAAAAGAGTGCAAACAAAACAGCAGGAGTCGAACGAGCAAACAAGAAACAGCTGGACCGAAAAGAGCTCACACGAAACTGCAGGAGCCGAAACAGCTGGACCAAAAAGAGCGCACACAAAACATCAGGAACCGAAACAGCTGGACCAAAAAGAGCGCACACGAAACAGCAGGAGTCGAAAGAGCACCCATGAAACAGATGGAGCCGAAACAGCTGGACCAAAAAGAGCAGGAGCGGAAACAGCTGGACCAAAAAGAGCGCACACGAAACGGAGCCTAAAGAGCGCACACGAAACAGCGGGAGTAGAAAGAGCACCCATGAAACAGATGGAGCCGAAAGAGCTCACAAGAAAGAGCAGGAGTCAAAACAGTGCACACGTAAAAGCACGTGTTGAACGACGGCAAACGAAATAGCAGCAACAAAAAGCACGCAGACGAACAGAAGGAGTCGAAAGAGCACACACGAAACAACTGGACCAAAAAGAGCTCCCACGAAACAGCAGGAGGCGAAACAGCTGTACCAAAAGAGTGCACACAAAACAGCTGGACCAAAAAGAGCTCCCACGAAACAGCAGGAGGCGAAACAGCTGTACCAAAAGAGTGCACACAAAACAGCTGGACCAAAAAGAGCACCAACAAAACAGCTGGAGCCAAAAGAGCTCACACGAAACACCTGGACCAAAAAGAGCACCCACGAAACAGCTGGAGTCGAAAGAGCTCACAAGAAACGGCTGGGGCCGAAAGAGCGAACACGAAAAACCAGGAGTCGAAAGAGCACCCACGAAACAGCTGGAGCCTGAAGAGCACACAGGAAACCGCAGGTGTCGAAAGAGCGCAGACGAAACAGCTGGACCAAGAAGAACGCACTCTAAACAGATGGAGTCGAAAGAGCGCCCACGAAACAGCAGGAGAATAAAGAGCGCACACGAAACAGCTGGAGCAAAAAGAGCACCTACGAAAAAGCAGGAATCGAAACAGCTGGACCAAAAAGAGCGCACAAGAAACAGCTGGAGCCGAAAGAGAGCACAAGAAACAGCTGGAGCCGAAAGAGAGCACACAAAACAGCTGGACCAAAAAGAGCGCCCACGAAACAGCAGGAGTCGAAACAGCTGGACCAAAAAGAGCGCACAAGAAACAGCTGGAGCCGAAAGAGAGCACACGAAAAAGATGAAGTCGAAACAGTGCAGAGGAAATAGCTGGACCAAAAAGAGCGCACAAGAAACAGCTGGAGCCGAAAGAGAGCACTGTAAACAGATGGAGTCGAAAGAGCGCACACGAAAAAGATGAAGTCGAAACAGTGCAGAGGAAACAGCTGGACCAAAAAGAGCGCCACGAAACAGCTGGACCCTAAACAGCTGGACCAAAAAGAGCACCCACGAAACAGCTGGAGTCAAAAGAGCTCACACGAAACAGCTGGAGTCAAAAGAGCTCACACGAAAAAGCGGGAGCCGAAACAGCTGGACCAAAAAGAGCACCCACGAAACAGCAGGAGCCGAAACAGCTGGACCAAAAAGAGCTCACACGAAATAGCAGGAGTCGAAAGAGTGCACACGAAACAGCTGGACCCAGAAGAAAGCAGTCTAAACAACTGAAGCGGACACAGCGCACATGAAACGGCTGGAGCCTAAAGAGCTCACACAAAACAACGGGAGTCGAAAGAGAGCACAAAAAAAAGTGGGAGCCGAAACAGTGCAGACGAAACAGTGCACATGAAAGAGCAGGAGTCAAAAAAGCGCACAGGAAACAGCTGGACCAAAAAGAGCACGCACGAAACAGCTGGAACCTACAGAGCGCACAAGAAACGTCTGGAGCCGAAAGAATGCACACGAAACAGAGGGAGTCGAAACAATGCAGACAAAACAGCTGTACGAAAAAGAGCGCCCACGAAACAGTAGGAATCGAAAGAGCACAAAAGAAACCTCAGGAGTCGAAAGAGCGCACATGAAACATCAGGAGCCGAAACAGCTGGACCAAAAAGAGCACCCACGAAACAGCAGGAGCTGAAACAGCTGGACCAAAAAGAGCTGACACAAAACAGCTGGACCAAAAAGAGCGCACACGAAACAGGAGGAGCGGAAACAGCTGGACCAAAAAGAGCACCCACGAAAAAGCAGGAGCCGAAAGAGAGCACTGTAAACAGATGGAGTCGAAAGAGCGCACACGAAAAAGATGAAGTCGAAACAGTGCAGAGGAAACAGCTGGACCAAAAAGAGCGCCCACGAAACAGCTGGAGCCTAAACAGCTGGACCAAAAAGAGCGCCCACGAAACAGCTGGAGCCTAAACAGCTGGACCAAAAAGAGCTCACACGAAATAGCAGAAGTCGAAAGAGCGCACACAAAACAGCTGGACCAAATAGAGTGCCCACGAAAATACAGGAGCCTAAAGAGCACAAACGAAACAGCTGGACCAAAAAGAGCACCAAGGAAACAGCGGGAGTCGAAAGAGTGCACAAAAAACAGCAGGAGCGGAAACAGCTGGACCAAAAAGATCGCAAACAAAACAGAAGGAGTCGAAAGAGCGCACACAAAACGGCAGGAGACGAAAGAGCGCACACGAAACAGCTGGAGTTGAAACAACTGGACCAAAAAGAGCGCACACAAAACATCAGGAACCGAAACAGCTGGACCAAAAAGAGCACCCACGAAAGAGCAGGAGCCGAAACAGCTGGACCAAAAAGAGCGCACACAAAACAGCTGGACCAAAAAGAGCACCCACGAAAGAGCAGAAGTCGAAAAAGCGCACACGAAACAGCAGGAGCGGAATCAGCTGGACCAAAAAGAGCTCACACAAAACAGATGGAGCCTAAAGAGAGCACACGAAACAGCTGGACCAAAAAGAGCTCACACGAAAGAGCTGGAGTCGAAAGAGTGCACACGAAACAGCTGGACCTGGACGAACGCACAAGAAACGGCTGGAGCCGAAACAGCTGGACCAAAAAGAGAGCCCACGAAACAGGAGAAGCATAAAGAGAGCACAAAAAACAGCTGGACCAAAAAGAGCACCCACGAAACAGCTGGAGTCAAAAGAGCGCACACGAAACAGCAGGAGTCAAAAGAGGGCACATGAAACAGATGGAGTCGAAACAACGCACATGAAAAAGCTGGAGCTGAAACAGTGCACACGTAAAAGCACGTGTCGAACAACGGCAAACGAAATAGCTGGACCCAGACGAACGCACGTTAAACAGCTGGAGCTGAAAGAGTGCACACGAAACAGCTGTACCAAAAGAGTGCACACAAAACAGCTGGACCAAAAAGAGCACCAACAAAACAGCTGGAGCCAAAAGAGCTCACACGAAACGCCTGGACCAAAAAGAGCACCCACGAAACAGCTGGAGTCGAAAGAGCTCACAAGAAACGGCTGGGGCCAAAAGAGCGCACACAAAACAGCTGGACCAAAAAGAGTGCACCCACGAAACAGCTGGAGCTTGAAGAGCACACAGGAAACCGCAGGTGTCGAAAGAGCGCAGACAAAACAGCTGGACCAAGAAGAACGCACTCTAAACAGATGGAGTCGAAAGAGCGCACACGAAACAGCTGGAGTCGAAAGAGCAGACATGAAACAGCAAGAGTCCAAACAGCGCACAAGAAAGAGCTGGAGCCGAAAGAGAGCACAAGAAACAGCTGGACCAAAAAGAGCGCCCACGAAACAGCAGGAGTCGAAACAGCTGGACCAAAAAGAGCACACAAGAAACAGCTGGAGCCGAAAGAGCGCGCACGAAACAGCTGAAACTTAAAGAGCGCGGACGAAACAGCTGGAGCTGAAAGAGCTGGACAAAAAAAGAGCGCGCACAAAACAGCTGGAACCGAAAGAGCACCCACGAAACAGCAGGACCCGAAAGAGCGCACACGAAATAGCTGGAGCTGAAACAGCGCACACGAAAACAGCTGGACCCAGAAGAACGCACTCTAAACAGCTGGAGCCGAAAGAGCGCCAAGGAAACAGCTAGACTAAGTCCAGTCGAAACTGTCTCCTGCAAGACAGTTGAAAGAGCGCAAATGACAGAGCAGGAGTCGAAAGATCGCACACGAAACAGCTGGACCAAAAAGAGCGCCCAAGAAACAGCTGGAGCATAAAGAGCTCACACGAAAGAGCAGAAGTTGAAAGAGCACGCACGACACAGCTGGACCAAAAAGAGCGCCAAGGAAACAGCTGAACCAAAAAGAGCACACACGAAAAAGCTGGAGCCAAAAGAGCGCCCACGAAACAGCTGGACGAAAAAGAGCGCGCACGAAACAGCTGGACCAAAAAGAGCGCCAACGAAACAGCTGGACCAAAAAGAGCACACACGAAAAAGCTGGAGCCAAAAGAGCGCCCACGAAACAGCTGGAACAAAAAGAGCACCAACGAAAAAGATGGCGTCAAAAGAGCGCAAACAAAAGAGCGGACACGAAACAGCAGGAGCCGAAACATTGCACATGTAACCCAAGAAACAGCTGGAGCATAAAGAGCTCACACGAAAGAGCAGGAGTTGAAAGAGCACGCACGAAACAGCTGGACCAAAAAGAGCGCCAACGAAACAGCTGGACCAAAAAGAGCGTACACAAAAGAGCGGGAGTCGAACGAGCGCACACGAAACAGCTGGAGCCAAAAGAGTGCCCACGAAACAGCTGGACCAAAAGAGCAGACACGAAACAGAAGGAGCCGAAACAGCTGGACCAAAAAGAGCGCACACAAAACAGCTGGAGCCGAAAGAGCACACAAGAAACAGCTGGAGCCTAAAGAGCGCACATCAAACAGCAGAAGCCTAAAGAGCGCACACGAAACTGCTGGACCAACAAGAGCACACACGAAACAACAGGAGTCTAAAGAGGGCACACGAAACAGCTGGACCAAAAAGAGCGCACACGAAACAGCTGGAGCGGAAAGAGCACGCACGAAACAGCTGAAACTTAAAGAGCGCGGACGAAACAGCTGGAGCTGAAAGAGCTGGACAAAAAAAGAGCGCGCACAAAACAGCTGGAACCGAAAGAGCACCCACGAAACAGCAGGACCCGAAAGAGCGCACACGAAATAGCTGGAGCTGAAACAGCGCACACGAAAACAGCTGGACCCAGAAGAACGCACTCTAAACAGCTGGAGCCGAAAGAGCGCCAAGGAAACAGCTGGACTAAGTCCAGTCGAAACTGTCTCCTGCAAGACAGTTGAAAGAGCGCAAATGACAGAGCAGGAGTCGAAAGATCGCACACGAAACAGCTGGACCAAAAAGAGCGCCCAAGAAACAGCTGGAGCATAAAGAGCTCACACGAAAGAGCAGAAGTTGAAAGAGCACGCACGACACAGCTGGACCAAAAAGAGCGCCAAGGAAACAGCTGAACCAAAAAGAGCACACACGAAAAAGCTGGAGCCAAAAGAGCGCCCACGAAACAGCTGGACCAAAAAGAGCGCGCACGAAACAGCTGGACCAAAAAGAGCGCCAACGAAACAGCTGGACCAAAAAGAGCACACACGAAAAAGCTGGAGCCAAAAGAGCGCCCACGAAACAGCTGGAACAAAAAGAGCACCCACGAAAAAGATGGCGTCAAAAGAGCGCACACAAAAAAGCGGGAGACGAAACAGCTGGACCAAAAGAGCGGACATGAAACTGCAGAAGCTGAAACAGCTGGACCAAAAGAGCAGACACGAAACAGCAGGAGCCGAAACATTGCACATGTAACCCAAGAAACAGCTGGAGCATAAAGAGCTCACACGAAAGAGCAGGAGTTGAAAGAGCACGCACGAAACAGCTGGACCAAAAAGAGCGCCAACGAAACAGCTGGACCAAAAAGAGCGTACACGAAACAGCGGGAGTCGAAAGAGCGCACACGAAACAGCTGGAGCCTAAAGAGTGCACACGAAAAAGGGGGAGCCGAAACAGAGCATACGAGACAGCTGGAGCCGAAACAGTGCACATGTAACAGCTGGAGCCGAAAGATCGCACACAAACAGATGGAAACAAAAGAGCACCCACAAAACAGCGGGAGTCGAAAGAGCGCATATGAAACAGCTGGAGCCTAAAGAGCGCACACGAAACAGCAGAAGCCTAAAGAGCGCACACGAAACAGCTGGACCAAAAAGAGCTCACACGAAACAGTAGAAGTCGAAAGAGCTCACACGAAACAGAAGGAGTTGAAAGAGGTCAGAAGAAAAGGCTGGGGCTGAAGGAGCGCACACGAAACAGCTGGAGCCTAAAGAGCGCACACGAAACAGCTGGAGCCTAAAGAGCGTACACGAAACAGCAGGAGCCTAAAGAGCGTACACGAAACAGCAGGAGCCGAAACAGTTGGACCAAAAAGAGCGCACACAAAACGGCAGGAGTCGAAACAGCTGGACCAAAAAGAGCACCCACGAAACAGCTGGACCAAAAAGAGCACACACGAAACAGCAGGAATCGAAAGAGCGCACATGAAACAACGGGAGACTAAAGAGCGCACACAAAACAGCTGGACCAAAAAGAGCACCCATGAAACAGCAGGAGCCGAAACAGCTGGAACAAAAAGAGCACCCACGAAACAGCAGGAGTGGAAAGGGCTCACACGAAACAGCTGGAGCCAAAAGAGCTCACACGAAACAGCAGGAGTCAAAACAGTGCAGACGAAACAACTGGAGCCGAAACAGCTGGACCAAAAAGAGCGCCCACAAAACAGCTGGAGTCGAAAGAGCACACACGAAATAGCTGGACCAAAAAGAGCGCCCACGAAACAGCTGGAGCCTAAAGAGCGCAAACGAAAAAGATGCACCAAAAAGAGCGCCCAAGAAACAGCAGGAGGCGAAAGAGCGCACAAGGAACAGCTGGAGCGTAAAGAGCGCACACAAAACAGCTGGAGCCGAAACAGCTGGACCAAAAAGAGCGCCCACGAATCAGCAGTAGTCGAAAGAGCTTACACAGACAGATGGACCCGAAAGCGCGCACTCGAAACAGCTGGACTAAAAAGAGCGCCCACGAAACAGCTGGAGCCTAAAGAGTGCACACGAAACAGCAGGAGTCGAAAGAGCGCACACGAAACAGCTGGACCAAAAACAGCACCCACAAAAAAGCAGGAGCCAAAACAGTGCAGCCGAAACAGCTGGAGCCGAAACAGTGCACATATAGCCTCAGGTGTCGAAAGAGCAAAAAGCAGGAGCCGAAACAGCTGGACCAAAAAAAGCGCCCACGAAAGAACAGGACCCTAAAGAGCGCACACGAAACAGCTGGACCAAAAAGAGTGCACACAAAACAACGGGAGGGGAAAGAGAGCACACGAAAGAGCAGGAGTCGAAAGAGCGCACACGAAACAGCTGGACCCAGAAGAACGCACTCTAAACAGCTGGAGCCGAAAGAGCGCACAGGACAGAGCAGGAGCTGAAACAGCGAACACGAAGAGCAGGAGTCGAAAGAGCTCATACGAAATAGCTGGACCAAAAAGAGCGCACACGAAACAGCTGGAGCTGAATGAGCGCACACAAAACAGTAGGAGTCGAAGGAGCGCACACGAAACAGCTGGACCAAAAAGAGCACCCACGAAACAGCTGGAGTCAAAAGAGTTTAGACAAAACAGCTGGACCCAGAAGAAAGCAGTCTAAACAGCTGGAGCCGAAAGAGCGCACACGAAACAGCTGGAGCCGAATGAGCGCACACAAAACTGCAGGAGTCGAAAGAGCGCACACAAAACAGCTGGACCAAAAAAAGTGCACACAAAACAGCAGGAGACGAAACAGCTGGAGCAAAAAGCGCGCCCAAGAAACAGCAGGAGTGGAAAGAGCTCACACGAAAGAGGAGGAGTCGAAAGAGTGCATAAGAAACAGCTGGAGCACAAACAGTACACACGTAACCGCAGGTGTCGAAAGAGCTCACACAAAACAGCTGGACCAAAAAGACCTCACACAAAACAGCAGGAGTCGAAAGAGCTCACACGAAACAGCTGGACCCGGACGAACGCATAAGAAACGGCTGGAGCCAAAACAACTGGACCAAAAAGAGAGCCAAAAAAACAGCAGGATTCGAAAGAGAGCACAAAAAAACAGCTGGACCAAAAAGAGTGCACACGAAACAGAAGGAGCAGAAACAGCTGGACCAAAAAGAGCGCACACGAAACACAAGCAGTCGAAAGAGCGCAAATGAAACAGCTGGACCCAGAAGAACGCACTTGAAAGAGCGCACACGAAAAACGGGAGCAGACAAACAGCTGGAGCCTAAAGACCTCACACGAAACAGCGGGAGTCGAAAGAGCTCACACGAAACAGGGGGAGTCGAAATAGCACACACGTAACAGCTGGACCAAAAAGAGCGCACACGAAACAGCTGGACCAAAAAGAGGGCATACAAAACAGCTGGACCAAAAAGAGTGCACAAGAAACAGCAGGAGTCGAAAGAGCGCAGACAAACAGCTGGAGCTGAAACAGTGCACATGTAACCGCAGGTGTCGAAAGAGTGCACATTAAAGAGCTGGACACAAAAGAATGCACTCTAAACAGCTGGAGCCGAAAGAGCGTCCACAAAACAGCAGGAGTCGAAAGAGCGCACACGGAACAGCAGGAGTCGAAACAGTGCACATGTAACCACAGGTGTCAAAAGAGCTCACAAAAAACAGGAGGAGTCGAAAGAGCGAAGACGAAACAGCAAGAGCCAAAACAGCTGGACTAAAAAGAGCGCACAAGAAACAGCAGGAGCCTAAAGAGCGCACAAGAAACAGCAGGAGCCTAAAGAGCGCACACGAAACAGCAGGAGTCGAAAGAGCAAAGACGAAACAGCTGGACTAAAAGAGCGCACACAAAACAGCTGGACCAAAAAGAGCACCCACAAAACAGCAGGAGCCGAAACAGTGCACATGTAACCGCAGGTGTCCAAAGAGAGCACACGAAACAGCTGGAATCAAAAGAGCACACACAAAACAGCTGGACCAAAAAAAGCACCCACGAAAAAGATTGCATCAAAAGAGCGCACACAAAAAAGCGGGAGACGAAACAGCTGGACCAAAAGAGCGCACACAAAACAGCGCAAAAGAAAAAGCTGGACCAAAAAGAGTGCACGTGAAACAGTTGGACCAAAAAGAGCGCCCAAGAAACAGCAGAAGGCGAAAGAGCGGACAAAACAGCTGGAGTCAAAAGAACGCACATGAAACAGATGGAGTCGAAAGAGCGCACACGAAACAGCTGGAGTCAAAAGAGCGCACACGAAACAGCTGGACCAAAAAGAGCGCCCAAGAAACAGCAGAAGGCGAAAGAGCGGACAAAACAGCTGGACCAAGAGCGCCCGCGAAACAGCTGGACCAAGAGCGCCCACGAAACAGCTACAGCCTAAGGAGCTCACACAAAACAGAAGGAGTCGAAAGAGCTCACACGAAAGAGGAGGAGTCGAAAGAGCTCACACAAAAAAGTGGGAGCCGAAACAGTGCAGACGAAACAGCTGGACCCAGAAGAACGCACTCTAAACAGCTGGAGCTGAAAGCGCGCACATGAAACAGCTGGAGCTGAAAGAGCGCACACGAAACAGCTGGAGCTGAAAGAGCGCACACGAAACAGCTGGAGCTGAAAGAGCGCACATCAAACAGCAGCAACCTAAAGAGTGCCCAAGAAACAGCTGGAGCCGAAAGAGCGCCGAAGAAACAACAGGAGTGGAAAGAGCACACACAAACAGATGAAACCAAAAGCGCACAGACGAAACAGCTGGACCAAAAACAGAGCCCAAGAAACAGCTGGACCAAAAAGAGCGCACACGAAACAGCAGAAGCCGAAACAGTGCAGACAAAACAGCTGTACCAAAAAGAGTGCACACGAAACAGCTGGAGCCTAAACAGTGCAGACGAAACAGTAGGAGTCGAAACAATGCAGACAAAACAGCTGGACCAAAAAGAGCACCCATGAAACAGATGGAGCCGAAAGAGCTCACACGAAAGAGCAGGAGTCAAAAGAGTGCACACGAAACAGCTGGAGCTGAAACAGTGCACACGTAAAAGCACGTGCCGAACAACGGCAAACGAAATAGCTGGACCCAGACGAACGCACGTTAAACAGCTGGAGCTGAAAGAGTGCACACGAAACAGCTCGACCAAAAAGAGTGCCCAGGAAACAGCGGGAGTCGAAACAGCTGGACCAAAAACAGCACCCATGAAACAGCAGGAGCTGAAACAGCTGGACCAAAAAGAGCGCACACGAAACAGCGGGACCAAAAAGAAAACCAACAAAACAGCTGGAGCCAAAAGAGCTCACACGAAACACCTGGACCAAAAAGAGCACCCACGAAACAGCTGGAGTCGAAAGAGCTCACAAGAAACGGCTGGGGCCGAAAGAGCGAACACGAAAAACCAGGAGTCGAAAGAGCGAACACGAAACAGCTGGACCAAAAAGAGCGCCCACGAAACAGCTGGAGCCTGAAGAGCGCACAGGAAACCGCAGGTGTCGAAAGAGCGCAGACGAAACAGCTGGACCAAGAAGAACGCACTCTAAAAAGATGGAGTCGAAAGAGCACCCACGAAACAGCGGGAGTCGAAAGAGCAGACATGAAACAGCAGGAGTCTAAACAGCGCACGCGAAACAGCTGGAATCGAAAGATCTCACACGAAACGGCTGGAGCCGAAAGAGAGCACACGAAACGGCAAGAGTCGAAAGAGCGCACACGAAACAGGAAGAGTCGAAAGAGCGCAGACAAACAGATGGAGCCGAAACCAGACACCAGGAGTCGAATGAGTGGAGACGAAAAAGTGGGAGCCGAAACAGTGAACACGAAACAGCTGGAGTCAAAAGAGCTCACATGAAAGAGCAGGAGTCAAAAGAACGGACATGAAACAGCTGGAGTTGAAAGAGGTCAAAAGAAACGGCTGGAGCCGAAAGAATACACACGAAACAGCAGGAGTCGAAAAAGCTGGACGAAAAGAGCGCCCACGAAACAGCAGGAGTTGAAAGAGCTGGACCAAAAGAGCGGACACAAAACAGCTGAAGCAAAAAGAGCTCACACGAAACAGCAGGAGTCGAAAGAGCGCAGACGAAACAGGAGAAGAAACAGCTGGACCAAAAAGAGCGCACACGTAACAGCAGGAGCCGAAACAGCTGGACCAAAAAGAGCGACCATGAAACAACAGGAGCCTAAAGAGCGCACACAAAACAGCTGGAGTCGAAGAGCGCACACATATAGCGGGAGTCGAAAGAGCGCACAAGAAACAGCAGGAGCTGAAAGAGCGCACATGAAACAGCTGGAGCTGAAACAGCTGGACCAAAAAGAGTGCCCATGAATCAGAAGGAGTCGAAAGAGCTTACACAGACAGATGGACCCGAAAGAGCGCACTCGAAACAGCTGGACCAAAAACAGCACCCACAAAAAAGCAGTAGCCAAAATAGTGCAGCCGAAACAGCTGGAGCAGAAAGAGCGCACACGAAACAGCTGGAACAAAAAGAGCGACGACGAAACAGCAGGAGCCGAAACAGCTGGACTAAAAGAGCGCACACAAAACAGCAGGAGCCTAAAGATAGCACACGAAAAAGCGGGAGCCGAAACAGTGCAGACGAAACAGCTGGAGCCGAAACAGTGCACATGTAACCGCAGATGTCGAAAGAGCGCACACGAAACAGCAGGAGCCTAAAGACCACAAACGAAACAGCTGGACCAAAAAGAGCGCACACGAAACAGCGCACACGAAACAGCTGGACCAAAAAGAGCTCACACGAAACAGCTGGACCCGGACGAACGCACTCTAAACAGCTGGAGATGAAAGACTGCACACGAAACAGCTGGTGTCGAAAGAGTGCACATGAAACAGCGGGAGTCGAAAGCGCGCCCAGGAAACAGCTGGAGTCAAAAGAGCGCACACGAGACAGCTGGAGCCGAAAGAGTGCACACGAAACAGCTGGACCCTGAAGAACGCAAACAAAACAGCTGGTGCCTAAAGAACGTACACGAAACAGCAGGAATTGAA
Organism: Cranoglanis bouderius; assembly: GCA_023630585.1. Lineage (NCBI taxonomy): Eukaryota > Metazoa > Chordata > Actinopteri > Siluriformes > Cranoglanididae > Cranoglanis > Cranoglanis bouderius. The sequence continues at coordinate 12,101,754 of CM042538.1, read as the reverse complement.
AGAGCGCACAAGAAACAGCTGGAGTCGAAAGAGCGCACACAAAACAGCTGGACCAAAAAAAGTGCACACAAAACAGCAGGAGACGAAACAGCTGGACCAAAAAGAGCGCCCACGCAACAGAAGGAGACGAAACAGTGCACATAAAACCGCAGGTGTCGAAAGAGCTGGAGCAAAAAGCGCGCCCAAGAAACAGCAGGAGTGGAAAGAGCTCACACGAAAGAGTGCATAAGAAACAGCTGGAGCACAAACAGTACACACGTAACCGCAGGTGTCGAAAGAGCTCACACAAAACAGCTGGACCAAAAAGACCTCACACGAAACGGCAGGAGTCGAAAGAGCACCAACGAAACAGAAGGAGTCGAAAGAGCTCACACGAAACAGCTGGACCCGGACGAACGCACAAGAAACGGCTGGAGCCAAAACAACTGGACCAAAAAGAGCGCACACGAAACACAAGCAGTCGAAAGAGCGCAAATGAAACAGCTGGACCCAGAAGAACGCACTTGAAAGAGCGCACACGAAAAACGGGAGCCGAAACAGAGCAGACAAACAGCTGGAGCCTAAAGACCTCACAAGAAACGGCTGGAGCTGAAAGAGCACACAAGAAACAGCAGGAGTTGAAACAGCTGGACCAAAAAGAGCGCCCACGAAACAGCTGGAGCCTAAAGAGTGCACACAAAACAGCAGGAGCCTAAAGAGTGCACACGAAACAACAGGACCAAGAAGAGCGCGCAAGAAACAGCTGGAGTCGAAAGAGCGCACACGAAACAGCTGGAGCCGAAAAAGTGCAGACGAAACAGTAGGAATCGAAACAATGCAGACAAAACAGCTGGACCAAAAAGAGCGCCCACAAAGCCGAAACAGCTGGAGCGTAAAGAGCTCACACGAAAAAACAGGAGTCAAAAGAGTTCACACGAAACAGCTGGACCCAGAAGAAAGCAGTCTAAACAGCTGGAGCGGAAAGAGAGCACAAGAAACAGCTGGAGCCGAAAGAGCGTACAAAAACAACGGGAGTCGAACGAGCGCACACGAAAATGAAGGAGTCGAAAGAGCGCAGACAAACAGCTGGAGCTGAAAGAGCGTCCACGAAACAGCTGGAGCCTAAAGAGCCCACAGGAAACAGCTGGAGTCGAAAGCGCTCACATGAAAGAGCAGGAGTCTAAAGAGCGCACACGAAAAAGCAGGATCTGAAACAGGGCACATGAAACCGCAGGTGTTGAAAGAGCGCACACAAAACAGCTGGACAAAAAAGAGCGGCCAAGAAACAGCAGGAGTGGAAAGAGCTCACACGAAAGAGGAGAAGACACAGCTGGACCAAAAAGAGCGCACACGAAACAGCTGGACAAAAAAGAGCGCGCACGAAAAAGCTGGAGCCTAAAGAGCGCACATGAAACAGCTGGAGCTGAAAGAGCGCACACGTAACCGCAGGTGTTGAAAGATTGCAGACAAAACAGCTGGACAAAAAAGAGCGCACATGAAACAGCTGGAGCCAAAAGATCTCACATGAAACAGCTGGAGTCGAAAGATCTCACACGAAACAGCTGGAGCCGAAAGAGCGCGCACGAAACAGCTGGAGCTGAAAGAGCTGGAGCAAAAGGAGCACCCATGAAACAGATGAAGCCGAAAGAGCGCATGTAAATGCAGGTGTCGAAAGAGTGCACTCTAAACAGCTGGAGCCGAACGAGAGCACACGAAACAGATGGAGCCGAAACAGTGCACATGTAAACGCAGGTGTCGAAAGAGCGCACACGAAACACCTAGACCAAAAAGAGCGCCCACGAAACAGCAGGAGGCGAAAGAGCGCACACAAAACAGCAGCAACCTAAAGAGTGCACACGAAACAGCTGGAGCCTAAAGAGCGCACACGAAACAGCTGGAGCTGAAAGAGCGCACACGAAAAAGCGGTAGCCGAAAAAGTGCAGACGAAACAGCAGGAGCCGAAACACTGCAGATGAAACCGCAGGTGTCGAAAGAGCGCACACGAAACAGCTGGACCAAAAAGAGCGCCCAAGAAAACAGCTGGAGCATAAAGAGCTCACATGAAAAAGCAGGAGTCGAAAGAGAGCACAAGAAACAGCTGGAACAAAAAGAGCGCACACGAAACAGCTGGAGCCGAAAGAGCTCACACGAAACAGCAGGAGGCGAAAGAAAGCACACAAACAGCTGGACCAAAAAGAGCGCACACGAAACAGCTGGAGCCGAAACAGTGCACATGTAACCGCAGGTGTCGAAAGAGCTCACACGAAACAGCAGGAGGCGAAAGAAAGCACACAAACAGCTGGACCAAAAAGAGCGCACACGAAACAGCTGGAGCCAAAAGAGGTCAGAAGAAACGGCTGGGGCCGAAGGAGCGCACACGAAACAGCTGGAGCTGAAACAGTGCACACATAACCGCAGCTGTCGTAAGAGCGAAAACAAAACAGCAGGAGCCAAAACAGCTGGACTAAAAGAGTGCACACGAAACAGCAGGAGCCTAAAGAGAGCACACAAAACACCTGGAACAAAAAGAGCACACACGAAACGACAGGAGTCGAAAGAGCGCCCACGAAACAGCAGGACCCAGAAGAACGCACTCTAAACAGCAGGAGCTGAAAGATCTCACACAAAACAGGGGGAGTCGAAAGAGCGCACAAGAAACAGTTGGAGCCGAAAGAGCGCACAAGAAATAGCTGGAGCCAAAAGAGCACACACGAAACAGCAGGAAATGAAAGAGCGCACACGAAACAGCTGTAGCCGAAACAGCTGGACCCAAAAGAGCGCCCACGAATCAGCAGGAGTCGAAAGAGCTTACACAGACAGATGGACCTGAATGAGTGCACTCGAAACAGCTGGAGGCTAAAGAGCGCACACGAAAAAGATTGCGTCAAAAGAGCGCACACAAAAAAAGCGGGAGACAAAACAGCTGGACCAAAAGAGCGGACACGAAACTGCAGGAGCCAAAACAGCTGGACCAAAAGAGCGCACACAAAACAGCTGGAGCCTAAAGAGCGCACACGAAACAGCGGGACCAAAAAGAACGCCCACGAAACAGCTGGAGTCAAAAGAACGTACACGAAACAGAAGGAGTCGAAAGAGCGCACACAAAACAATGGGAGTCGAAACAGTGCACACGAAACAGCTGGACCCAGGAGAACGCACTCTAAACAGCTGGAGCCAAAAGAGCGCACACGAAAGAGCAGGAGTCAAACGACCGCCCAAGAAACAGCAAGAGGCGAAAGAGCGGACAAAACAGCTGGACCAAAAAGAACGCCCACGAAACAGCTGGGGCCGAAAGAGTGCACACGAAATAGCAGGAGCCTAAAGAGCGCACACGAAATAGCAGGAGCCTAAAGAGCGCACACGAAACAGCTGGACTAAAAAGAGCGCCCACGAAACAGCAGGAGGCGAAACAGCTGGACCAAGAGCACCCACGAAACAGCTGCAGCCTAAGGAGCTCACACAAAACAGAAGGAGTCGAAAGAGCTCACACGAAAGAGGAGGAGTCGACAGAGCTCACACAAAACACCTGGACCAAAAAGAGCGCCCACGAAAAAGCAGGAGCCTAAAGAGTGCACACAAAAAAGTGGGAGCCGAAAGAGCGCCGACGAAACAACAGGAGTGGAAAGAGCGCACAAGAAACAGCTGGAGCATAAAAAGTGCACACGAAACAGCTGGACCAAAAAGAGGGCCCATGAAACAGATGGACCAAAAAGAGGGCCCATGAAACAGATGGAGCCGAAAGAGCGCACACGAAACAGCTGGAGCCTAAAGAGCGCACACAAAAAAGTGGGAGCCGAAACAGTGCAGACGAAACAGCTGGACCCAGAAGAACGCACTCTAAACAGCTGGAGCTGAAAGAGCGCACACAAAACAGCTGGAGCTGAAAGAGCGCACAGACGAAACAGCTGGAGCTGAAAGAGCGCACAGACGAAACAGCTGGACCAAAAAGAGCGCACAGGAAATAGCAGGAACCTAAAGAGCGCACAAGAAAGAGCTGGAGCCGAAAGAGTGCACACGAAACAGCTGGACCAAAAAGAACGCACACGAAACAGCAGGAGTCGAAAGAGCTCACAAGAAACGGCTGGAGCTTAATTTTAAAAAAGGTTACTATATTTATACATTTATATTTAGGTGATGATTTAGTTAGGATAAGACAATTTGCACATTTCTTAAACTTTACCTGCTCCTTCGACATGTCCTCTGTAGAAAGTCCATAGACTACAGTACTGCTCTTTCTCTTCACAGACTTCCCTGTGCCTTTCTGTTTCAGAGGCTGAAACAGTAATGTGTTATTAGTTTAGCCTTAACTCCATATTTAAAACTTAAACATACATTTAACAACAAAAGACTAGACTAGGCTCTAAATGTTGTTTAGCTAACTAGTGGTTTGTAAAATAGGTAAGCTGTATTGGTTATCGAAAGTTAGCCTGTTAGCTATTAAAAACATTTAACCCTTTAAACTGATCAAATATTTCATTTGTTCAAAGTACATTCATATTCACCATGATGTTGTTTTAATTGGATAATTAGCTTTACTGTTATTGTTAAGCACCAGTACACCAAGACAAATTCCTTGTACATGTAAACCACTGATCTATATCTGTCTCTATATATCTATATAACATTGACGTAAACCCACAGTACTTGGCAATAAAGGTGATTCTAATTCTGATTCTGATTCTGATTCTAAATCTCGTCACTGCATGTAAAGACGCGCTGTGTCTGAAACCGCTCCCTATCTCCTATTATAGTGCACTACTTCTTCTTCTTCTTTGGATTTTAACGGCAGCTTGCATCCTTGATGTCGCACTACTGCCATCTTCTGGACTTAATTAACTCCTATACAGAGCACCATGTCATATTCTCGTCATTAGTCCAGTTTTTATTAGAAAGCAGATCAAGTATTTCCTTCCTTGTTCACTCCCACTGCATTCCAATATATTCTTTACTCCATGTCCTGTTAATCCTATTCTTTCCACGTCTGTTATCATGTCCATCCTCTGTATTTCATATTTCCTACTAATAACAAGCACATGTTCTACAGTCTCTGATATTTGACAACGTTCACAAAATCCAGTTGGATGTTTCCCTATAACATGAAGTGCACTATTAAACTTATTGTGTCCTGCTCTTAGTCGGGACATAATTGTCTCCTCTCTCCTGTTTTTTCCCTTCTTTCCACAGTGTCAACTCTTCTTTTTAATGAATATAGATGTCTTCCTTTTAATTCCTGATCCCATTGTTGCTGCCATTCTTTAATAATTCTTTCCCATACAATGCTCTTTCTTTCTGATCTTGAAAGATTGATGTCCGTGTCTATAATCTCTTTTTTTCAACGCTTGCTTGGTTATTTTGTCTACCCTTTCATTTCCCATAATGCCAATATGCGCTGGGATCCACATGAATATAACCTCATTATCTTGCTTCTTTATTCTTGAGTGGATAATCATTATTTCATAGAATAGCTCCTGATGATTTCTGGTCAAACCTGATTTGAGACTCCAGAGGACAGATACTGAATCACTATAAATTAAAGCTTTATCTGGTATATTTTGTTTAATCCATTCAAACGCTATCAAGATGGCATATAGTTCAACAGCACATACACTTAAGTTATTGGAGGTTTGCCTGTATATCTCATTCCTCTGACTGGGAACTACTACTGCAGAGCCTGTATCTCCTGTAATAGGATCTTTTGATCCATCTGTAAAAATGTGTTTAAAATATTTGTACTTATCTTTCACATATCTATTAAATTCACTCACCAAATCAGTGTTTATTCATTGCCTTGGTTTGTAGTAGTTCCAAATCTACTACCAAAATATCTAACATCTACATAGGGATTCAATTCAATTCAGTTTAATTTGTATAGCGCTTTTAACAATGGACATTGTCCCAAAGCGGCTTTACAAAAACATATAAATTCAGGATATAGGTTTTAAATTAAGGAAATTATCCCCAATGAGCAAGCCAGAGGCAACGGCGATGGTGACGAGTAAAAACTCCATGAAATGAGGATGAAACCTTGAGAGAAACCAGGCTCAAGGGGAACCCATCCTCATCTGGGTGACACCGGATAGTGTAATTATAAATAAATCCCTTCTATAAATGTACCAATACTACATGGTCAAATAGTGCAGTTGTGTAACCAGAAGATTCATTCCAGTTTTTACATGGAGTCTGTTTTGATCATCATGGCATAGCTGTACATATGAATTGAGGTTCAAAGCCATCTTTATGGTTTTTAGGTGGTACCATCCTCAGTAATCACAGTTATCTTTAGGCTGCATCGTCTGGGGTCATCCTCAGCAGCAGCACTTGATTTGATGAGAGCTCCAACCAGAAGTAGGGCATCAGATGGATCAGGCAGGTCCGGAGAGCAGAAGTGGAGAGGCAGGATCGCTGGTATCTCAGGAGTATCATGTGTAGCTCGACAGAAAGAGAGAGAGAGAGAGAGAGAGATTATTAGGCATGGTTATTGTCCCATAATGGTTAAGGACAATGCACTTTGCATGAGTGCAGGCAGGGACTCCGGCAATACTAGCTATGACAGCATAAAAAAAAGGGAGAGCCAGAAGGTGACACAGACATGAGGGCTCCTCAGCGGAGCTCCACCTGGAGGTTAACCTGGCAACCTCCAGCCCCAAGCTCCAGCCGGAGACCCAGCAGGAGGTCTCCTCAGCGGAGCTCAGACCAGAGCTCCAGCCCTGTTCCTGCCGGAGGTCCACGGGATGACGTCCTCCCAAGTTAAGTCCATGCCAGAGGTCCATGGGATGACCTCCTTTGCATGTCCTAGTCCTAGTCCTAGAGTACAGTAGTTGAAGCCCTTATGCATCGTTTTCATGATTACTGGGATGAATCCTACTTTGGAGGACTCTGGAAAGATGCCTCAAATACTGCTGAATAATGCAATGTTGAGACTGAACCAAGTCCAAAATGAAAGTCAAAATCTAGCATAAAGCTCCAAGGATACAGCACAATGGTTTATTAGGTGAGTGTTCTGAGATTACAAAGTACACTTTTCACACCGGTATATTCTACCCTGTTCTCGATAATATGCCGAGTGAGCTAAACCAACGAATCTCAAAACAAAATTGTGAAATTATGATGGGAATCCAAGTGTTAAATCCCAAAAGTGCCATTTTCTGCCAAGAGGAAGCAATATTTCCATTTGCCTGTACTTATGAATGCAACACTGAAGACCTCAGACATGAAATTCATCAAATGAAATGAATTGTGGAGAGGAAAGTGCAAGCTGGCATACAGAAAAACACTAGTGTAGTAGAAAGAAGTATTCCATGGGCTTGTTGTGCAACATTGCAGTTGCCATACCTGTGAGTACAGCTGCATGTTAACACAGCTTCTCCACTCTCAAGCTGGTTAAAACTAACCTGCGTTCAAACATGGATGATGATAGACTGAGCAATCTTGGTGTCCTAAGTGTAGAGTCATAGCAAGCAAAGTCCTTGATCCTAGATGAGTTTGTGAATATATTTGCTTTAAACCACAACAATCACAGAATCCAGTTGTAAGTGATAATAGCTTAATTTGTTTTGATGACAAATTGTAAGTCAGACTTTCACTTAAAATAAATTCTCATTTGAAATCAGTACAGAGTTGCCAGGCTTTTGTGGTCCTTTTTAAATGATGTTTTTGCAGCTTTGGGAGATATTACATTTACTCTGAAACCAGAAATCATATTAAAGATTTGACTGATTAAATATATTATGATGTTGACTTTCAGATCCTATGTAGTTATTTGCTCTAACAGCACCATAAGTTAACGTGAACATTTTCAACATAATGACTTTCTTTCATGAAACACAAAAGGATATGTTAGGCATAATATTAATCTCAAGTCACCATGACTGAGGTTAACGTTCTGCCTTAGATCTCCTTGGGTTTGAAGGAAGTAACTCACACAGGCTTGGAACAATATGAAAATGGTGTAAATGGTGATATAAATTTCATTTGTGTGTGAACAAACAGACCAATTAATTACTGATACTAGTATTTTAAGGTTGAACACAATTTTTGTTTGTATAATCACATTTTCAGTGCCACCTGACTGGCCCCTGTTGGCCCCTGTTGGCCCCTGACTGGCCCCCCTGCAAAAAACATTCCTGGCTCTGCCACTGGCTGCAGTAAGCTACAGACTGTAATATCGCCTGCGTGCTGTTTATATTATGGGTATGCACTGCAAAATATAGTATGAATATTGTAGTTTGTCAAGTAGAAGAGCACGACGAAATAATAATACACATATTTTACTTGAAATAGCCGCTCTGTGTGCTGCCAGTGTCCGGTGTAAAGTCACTTTGATTAACATGACAGCAGGTTGGATTGCGTTCTGGTGTAAAATGGGCTTAAGAGGAGATCCAGATTGAATGAAGGCTAATGATAATTTGTAGAATAATAATAATAATAATAATAATAATAATAATAATAATAATATGGTATCTTTAATTATTATTAAATATTCCATAAATGAAGTTTCCATGCAGAGACCCCAATCCGCATCTCAGGTGAATCCCACGTGGGGTCGCGACCCCCAGTTCGAGAATTTGTGCGTTAAATCTTGTGCGTCATCTGCGTGTTCGTCATTCGTCTTAAAATTGTTTGTGTTTAAACTGTCTCCATGGTGATAAATGCGCTCCATCGAATTTTTTAAACCAAAACACAGCATTGAGTTTCTGCTTCGCTACGGATCAACATCAACTCTCGCAACTCAACAAAAAGTGACGTCTGACGAAGAAAACCATGAATTTCAAAGGATTTCTGCCGGATCTGAAGAACTGGAGCCTGGGTGAGATCGCCTGTGCTGCGGGGCTGGTCGTGCTCTCTGCCGGGGCGGGTTACTGTGTTTACCGCCGCTTGCGGAGAGGAAGCGCTCCTCCTGACCACACTCAGCCTCCTCAAGGTAGGAGGAGCTTCAGTCGGTCATATGACTTTACTGCCTCACTGCTTTTACAATAAATCATGTTTAAGTCACACTGTGTTACAGTCTAATGTTCTCCACCTTACAAGTGATCTTGTTTGTCGGGGTGAATTAGCTTAATGCTAGTTACCGTGCTAGCGAACTTGGCTAGTGGTTTATATTACACACTACAATTAGCTTGGCTTAAGAATTTAGTTTATTTCCATAGTATAATGTTTACCCAATTAGTAGGTCACTTTTATCAACCCTGGCTACTGGTTTTACACTAAATTGTGCTTAGCTAACACGAAATAGTGATTTTAGCCTGTTAGCATGGTAAAGCTTGTTACGGAAGTGTGTTGTCTACTTAGCGATCTCAGCTAATCATTTATACAGTGTCATAATGAGTATAAAGGTAGTTCGCTTGCTCAACTCGGTTAAAGGCTTGTGTAATAATTACACATTATAATATTTATATACATTTGGGAGATGGACAGGAGGTTTTAGAGAGTTTAATCATGTCACCTGTACAGTGAATTTACACAAGCCGACTACTAATGCTGTGGTTTGCTTCTTTACAACGAGAAGTTAACTAGCTAACTCTCAAACTTTCGGGGTTGTTAACGTTTAACCATTAATAGGAAAGGAGAGAAAAATTACCAGCTTTGCTCTCTCTCTAGTTTTTTTTTATTTTTATTAACTGGTAAATAAAATGTGTTTTAGTTGAAAAAAGAAAAAAAAAACTACTTGCCAACACTAAAGTATCATCTCTGTGTGTGGGGAAACACTGGTCTAATATTCGCTACACTGATAACAAACCTGTCTACTTAGCTTGGTAGCTTACATTAAGATAAAAATTGAGCAGAGCTAAACATTACAATGAGTAGCTGGTAAAATATTCTCCTTTCTTATTAATGCTTAAACATGAATTATACCATTTAATAGTTACCTGAATGCTGGTGCGCTTGAAAACATGGCTACCCATTTTAAGGTCTCAGCACAATACAATATTTATCCTAATGTTACTAACTAATAAACTTGGCTGTTGGTTTTAAATGTACAATAGAAAATATTAGTTGTAAATGAAGTTGTAATTCTGAGTCACATAAAAGTAATTTATTGCAGAGCCTGAGGATGTGCTGGAAGAATCATTAGATCCTCCCTCTGTCCTCCAGGTATGTGTCAGTTAGAAAGTTATATTTTAACTACATTTGAGATGTGTAGGCTACTTCTGTCTAAGTGTGTGTATATATGTGCGTGTGTGTGTGTGTGTGTGTGTGTGTGTGTGTGTTAAGGTCATTGAGCCAAACCTGCAGTTGCTGCCCACCGAACCTCAGCTTGTACCTTCAGCTGTCGTTCAGGTATACAAACCTTCCATTTATTTACTAAAGTCCATCACTGAAGTTTCCAAGCAACAGAATGTTAGATGTGTTAGTATGAAACTGCTATGATATGAAGTACTTATGATCTTCGTGCTCTACTTTTCACAGCCTCTCAGTGCTGGTGAGCTGAGCATCGTCTGGCGCAACGTTCAGTTCCTCTCTGCAGACTCCTTCAGCTTCCAGTCTGGGGTATTCTACAGTCCTGCAGCTTAGATACAAACAGGTCCCCTCCTTTACAAGCTCTAATGTTTAGATTTGTTTCTCTGTTTCTAGTCAGTGGACATCCTCGGAATGATAAGGGGTCCAGAGAGTCGGCTCTGCTGGTTTGAAACCACAGAGACCCACCACCTGAATCACGAGGTAATCACAGTCTTTATTACTCTGATGAAGAGACTTGACATTAATGATTATTAGAAGAGTGCCTTTGTGAAATGTAGTTGTAGATCTTGAGTCTAATCTAATTGTTATTTGCAGGAATTCCCTTATTATAGCAACACCGAGGACTGTTTCACTGGCATACAGGTAAGGGATTATTCGTTGTGGCATCACAAAACTTTGTTAATTGCTGTGACTAATTGTGTGTGTGTGTGTGTGTGTGTGTGTGTGTTAAGGTCGTTGAGCCAAACCTGCAGCTGCTGCCCACTGAACCTCACCGTGAACCTGCAGCTGTCGTTCTGGTAACCAAATGTTTAATTTATTTACTAAAGATATTCACAAAATTTTCCAAGGTTGTTTTTACTTTAAGGAAAACAACAGAATGTTAGATGTGTTAGTATGAAACTGCTATTATATGAAGCACTTATGATCTTCGTGCTCTACTTTTCACAGCCTCTCAGTGCTGGTGAGCTGAATAGCGCCTGGTGCAACGTTCAGTTCCTCTCTGCAGACTCCTTCAGCTTCCTGTCTGGGGTATTCTACAGTCCTGCAGTTAAGATACACACACTCTCTCCTCTTTAAAAGCTCTAATTTTTGGTTTTGTTTTTTTATTTCTAGTCAGTGGACATTAGGAGATACTTCCTCGGAATGATGAGGGGTCGAGAGAGTCGGCTCTCCTGGTTTAAAACCACCAAGACCCGGCACTTGGATCAGGAGGTAATCACAATCTTTATAACTCTGATGAAGAGAATTGACATTAATGATTATTAGATGAGCATTTATGTGAAATAGATCTTGAGTTTCAGCTAATTGTCATTTGCAGGGATTCCCTTATTACACTGAAACTGAGGACTGTTTCACTGGCATACAGGTAAGAGATTATTCGTCGTAGCATCACAAAACCTTTGTTGATTGAAGTGACATCAATTGATTTTGTTCACGTTAAATTGTTCTCTTCAGGGTGTATCTGGGAGGGTTACAGAATTTATTTCCTGTAACCGCGTGGAGTCTGTCACTCTGCCACTTGAGGATTATGTGGTAAAATTATTACACTGTCATGGTGTATATGTAGATAGTAACTTATGGAATTTTGTCTGTTGTGTCAATATTTGTTTTTGTCTTTTTTTAATTAACAGCAACCCTTGAAAAAGGTGACCTGCACGTACCTGTATGTGGGTCCAGATGGTCAGGTGGACACCTCCACTTGGGTGGAGGAAAACAGTGATAACTCTCCCCACAGTGATTCAGAGAGTGAACCAGACTCTGAGGTAATTCTGTGTTTTAGACCTGATGTGTATCTATGCTGCTATTCCCCTGAATGGGACTCTGTAAAATTTACTGTGGGCGATTTAATGATTTATTGCTAATGTGGCTTGCAGGAGAGTGAGGAGAGCCTTGACTTTTTGGAGTTGGAGGTGCCCTTTATTAGGTACCATCCTCTTCACTGTTTTTATTGATGTAATGGTGTAATACAGGTTTAACTAAGCATTTACACCTCTTGTTTCTTAGCTACCATCTTTCAGACAGAGAGGTTCCTGATATTGGACTGAAGCTGCGTGCTCTCCGTCAGGCGTTCTCTGTGAGTAAAACCTTTGTTGAGCTGCTGTTGTTACTCAGGTAAATTGCACTCTGCTTTAACTTATATTGTGTGCTGTCTTATATTCAGACTCTGCTTGCCAGCATCCACAACCAGAACTTTTTGTTTGTGGTTGGAAAGAAGATTGTGATGCGTCTGGCAGCAGCTAACAACCAGGTGACTTCAGAATGATGATAGACTGTTTCATTTTTGTGCAAAATACTTTTAGTTACTGCTCCCCACAATGTTGTAGTGATTAAATTGAGGGGGGAAAAAACAGGCAACGATGTAATGAAGACTATTTAAATAACTAGCATCAATACCTAATGTTCTGTTTAATAACAATCACAGCCTGCACATTCTTAGGTTAAATATTAAAATAAAATGTCCAGGATGAAGATGGCTCTGGGAAATGCAGTAGTTGGAAATTTGGCCCATGTAGTAAATTATCTGTGCATCTTTAGTGATCTTTTGTGGAGTACTGGATAGAGGTTTTGCTGATTAATTGTTCAGTTTGGATGTATATCTTTTATTTACTTTAATATTTATTAATAGTTAATATATATTAATATTTATATATTTATTTCATTTTAAAAAGTACAGTACATTTTCATAGTACAATCAGTACTCTTTATTTTTGTAATAAAGTTCAGTAATATTTTACTTTGAGTGTTATGTTTTCATTCAGTATCAATTAAAAAATTTTATCGGTTGATTAATCGGTTATCGGCAGGTACTGCACAACTTAGTTATCGGTATCAGTAAAATCCACTATCGGCCGACCTCCTGTACTGGACATGGTTAGGCTTACGTACTGCTTCGTTTTAGGGTTTAAAATGAGTAGCCAAAGTGAGTTATAGAGATTGGTTTTGTTTGTTTTAACAGGATGTGGTTGGTGTGCAGCTGGCCTATGAGTCTCTGATTCGATTCCTGAGAAGGCCTTCCAATCAGGAGTCGATTGTAACAGAGCTCTTCGGGGCCCAGGTAAGCTTGCAAATGGCCGTGTAAAATGACAGATTTGTAAATCTAAAAGATTTTGATTATATTGAAAACACGACTCCAATATGTAAAGCGTATTTCTTTTTGTAACTTTTCTCCTCTGTGCAGCTCCACCATTTCAACTTCATGGACGTGTTTTATGAGCTGCTTCTCTTCGGCTACTTTGTGAACGGCTCAACACCTGAGGCAGTAAGTGTCTTATCAGGAGATTTAAAAGTGATGCTTGAATGTAGTTTCAGAACATGGTCTAGTATATCTCATTTTGTTTTCCCATAATTTAACCCTGCTGTGACACGGCTGTTTGTTGACTTTGTTTCCTAAAGTTTGAGGGAGGATTCTTGGAGCGCATGTTTGCACTCATCAGCATGTGGGACGTGGACGTGTGGGAGCCTGCAGCAGAGCTGTACTTCGCAGTGCTTATTGTAAGTGTTGAATATCTTCTTATACCACAATGCACGATACAATTCTCAGCATTGTATATTTAACCCAGTGACACTGTGCTGGATTTTTGTGTATGTGTTTGTAATTTGTCAATAGGATCAGCTTACGGCGTTTTCTGAAGTACTGTTTTCTCAGCCCCTGGAGCTCTACAGTGACCCAGCAGCCTTATCCAGTGCAGTTTTGCATCTCCTCAGGCAACATGTCCAGCTGATGATGGACACTTTGGAGAGGCTCTGAGCAATGCCATTCCCTTAGCCCCATTCCCCCACTCCCCTCACACAAACACACACACACGCACACATACCACAACAATTTGCAAACTATTACAATTCTTTAATTTATTCATGAATGCAACGTCATACTTTTAACTCTTTATACACTTAATAGGAAGATCTGTATACCTGCACATTTTTGTAATTATCCCATCAGCCAATCATGTGGCAGCAGCACAATGCATAAAATCATGCAGATACAGGTCAAGAGCTTCAGTTAATGTTCACATCTAACATCAGAATGGAGAAAAAATGTGATCTCTATAACGTTAACCATGGCATGGTTGTTGGTACCACGTACCAGGCTGATTTGAGTATTTCAGAAACTACTGATCTCATGGGACTTTCACACACAACAGTCTCTAGAGTTTACAGAAGGTTGCAAAAAACACTGAGTGAGTGACAGTTCTGTGGGCGGAAACACCTTTTTGATAAGAGAGATCAGAGGAAAATGGCCAGATTGGTTCAATTTCTTGCAGCCAAGAACAGGAATCTGAGGCTATCATGGGCACAGGCTTACCCAAACTGGACAGTTGGAGGTTAGGAAAAAAAAATCACCTGGTCTGTTTCTAGTCTTCAACTGTCCAGTTTGGGTGAGTCTATGCCCATGATAGCCTCAGATTGTTCTTGGCTGACAGGACTGGAACCTGATGTGGTCTTCTGTTGTAGCCCATCCACCTCAAGCTTTGATGTTCGAAGACGCTTTTCTGCTCACCATGGTTGTAAAGAGTGCTTATTTGAGTTACTGTAGATTTCCTGTCAGCTCAGACCAGTCTAGTCGTTCTAGTCATTCTTCTCTGATCTCTCATCAACAAGGTGTTTCAGCCTGCAGACCCTCCACTCACAGGATGCTTTTTTTTGTTTTTCACACCATTCTGTGTAAACTCTAGAGACTGTTGTGTGTGAAAATCCCAGGAGATCAGCAGTTTCTGAAATACTCAAACCAGCCCATCTGGCACCAACAACTATGCCACAGTTAAAGTCACAGAGATCAGACTTTTTCCCCATTCTGATGTTTGATGTGAACATTAACTGAAGCTCTTGACCTGTATCTGCATGATGTAATGCATTGTGCTGCTGCCACATGATTGGCTGATTGGATAACTGCATAAATGAGCAGGTGTACAGGTGTTCCTTTTAAAGTGGATGGTGAGTGTAAGTTACACTTAATGTGGAACTTTCACAAGACAGGTTTGTTCCCTTTTCGTCCGTTGTTACATTTCATATTTCTTTTCCATCACTACATTGCTCATGCTCTCCACAGGTAAGTATAAATTAATTTTGTTATATTTCAATTAAGGCAGTATTAAAAAAATAATCTCTTTTCTTGTCTTCATTAACAGGTCTGGACAAAGAACCCAGGACTTGAGGACCAGAACTGCATAATCATTTGTAGCCTGTGTAGCATTTTTATAATTTTTCATCATAATTGTAATGATTGCTTTATAATTGGATTTCTAGGTTTAGTGTAAATGATGTGTCTGTGTTTGCCTTCCCTTTATGAATCCCCCCAATCACCCCTCATCCCTCTATGTAGAGCCTAAAGATTATATTATGAATAGATCACAGCTGTAAATAGGATTAACTTTTAGTACAGTGCTTATATATTTTAATAAAGTTTAATAAAAGATTTCATTTGCTCCTATTGCAGCCTCATTCTGATCATTTCTATGCATCAATATTTTTTATATATATATAAACTTCTCACTGATATGTCATTTCAAGTGCAGGACAATAAATACACAGACCAGAACAACAGATACTCAGGACAGTAAATACACAGAACATGGGCTATAAACTGTAAGCTATTTTGTAGTGTAGCAGCAATGAGTATATCACTGCATATTGGCAGCAAAAAATAGTTCCATAATAAATTGACTGAGGTGTGCTGTGTTTTGTATTGACAAATGCAGAAACGACCTCATTATAGTATAGCATGTATAACAAGCCATCACTCTATTACTTTTTAAGAATAAATATGTTTTAATCAGCACTCTTCAAGGTGAATCTTTCCAAAACAACGTTTCATGTATGAAAAAATAAAAATAAAAAAATGGTTACAAAAAAGCAAAAAATTAAGTTGGTGAGAAGATAAATGTTTACAATTCAGAGTGCATAAAATACGGCTATAAAATAGAAACCAAATCAGTGCCCACAGTCCATCAGCATTATCTATTACAGTGCCTATAGAAAATCATCATACCCTGTCAAAATCCTTACCTTTTGTCACATTACACCCTGGAAATTAAAATAAATTAAATCTAACTTTTGCCAGCTGTATTTACACATTATAACCCTTGACATCTAAGTGGAAATAATATTTAAAAAAATTTAATTAGTGAAATACCTGGTTTGGATGAGTGATCAGCCCCTTATAAGCATTATAAACTTGCTCAGGTACAACCAGTCACTTTCCAGATCACACACCATGCTAATTACCTGACATCAATTGCAGTGGTTTTGATTACTTCATAAGAAAACCGGCTGTTCCATGATGATTCCATTACTAGTAGTTCATGGCAACGCAAAGAATACACCATGGTTGGAAAGGTGCTTTCAAAAGGGCTCCGGGACAAAGTTGTGGAAAGGCACGAGTTAGGAGAAGGATACAAAAAGATTTCAAAGGTTTTAACTATCCCTCTGAGTACCGTTCAGAGCATTATTAAGAAGTGGAAAGTGTATGGCACCACCAACACCTTGCCTAGATTGGGCCGTCCCTCCAAACTGGATAACCGAGCCAGGAGGATATTGATCAGAGAAGCTACCAAGAAGCCAATGGCAACTTTGAAGGACTTACAAGACCTTATGGCAGAGATCACAAGCTTTACACAAAGTTGGCCTGTATGGCAGGGTGGCAAGAAAGAAGCCTCTTCTGAAAAAGTTTTGCAAAAAACCACTTGGAAGATTCTAATGCCATGTGCAAAAGGTTTTATGGTCAGATGAAACCAAGATTGAACTTTTTGGACTGAACTGCAAGCGTTATGTTTGGCAAAAACCAAACACAGCACACCACCCAAAACACACCATACCTACTGTGAAGCATGGTGGTGGCAACATTATGTTGTGGGGTTGTCATAGGTGGCTCTACGAAGTATTAAATCATGGGACTGATCACTTTTCCAACTCTGTTATTCTAGTTTTCTTTTTTTACGTTTCCAAACTGTTGCCTTTTTACGTTACTGGAATGTTGTGAGGCAGAATGTGTAAATAAAGCTGGAACAAAAAAACATTTTTAATGGGTTTTGATTTCAGGCTGTAAGACAAAAAAAGTGACTATTTCAAAGGGGTATGATGATTTTCTATAGGCACTGTATATATTTTTTACAAAACATCTTGAAATAAAAAGACTTCATGGAACTGATTCTTGCTTGAACATAATGAGTTTTAATTTGGGCTTCATAGAAATAAGAAAAGAGAAGAGAAGTAATTATTTGAGAATCATCATCCTTATTCTTTCTCCAAATGAATTGATCATGTAACATACATGATGTGTACATCATAAGAATAGGTCTCTTAAAATAAAGAGGATTTTAAGTATGACCTAAGAAGAATTTTCATGAGTAAAGGCCACCTTATTCAACAGTCCAAGAGAACATGGATACTTTTTGTTAGTTTTTTTTAATCATCCATCCATCCATCCATTTTCTGTACCGCTTATCCTACACAGGGTCACGGGGACCCTGGAGCCTATCCCTGGGAACTCCGGGGGACACCACTATACGGTGGATATGAAAAGTATACACAACCCTGTTAAAATGGCAGGTTTTTGTGGTGTAAAAAATAATTTAAGTTAAATCATGTAAGAACCCTTTTTTCTCCTTTGTGTGAAATTGCAACATATAAATAACAAGTGACAAACACCCAGAAATGTTTTTGGGGAAAAAAAAAAACTTAAAAAAAAAAATAATAATAAAACAAACTTCCAATACCCAGTTTACATAAGTGTTCACACCCTTTTATAATTGGGACTGTGGCCATGTTCAGAATGACCCAATCACATTCAAACTCATGTTAAATACTAATTAGTGTACACCTGCCATCAATTAAAGTGACTGATTTCCCCAAAATAAAGTACAGCTGTTCCTATAGGATTTTCCTGACATCTTCCTGGTAACATGCAACTGGAAAAGCCATGGGCCACAAAGAGCTTACAAAGCAGGTACGGGATCTCATTGTTGAAAAATATCAATTAGGAGAGGGTTACAAAAAAATTCCAAGGCACTGGATATACCATGGAACACTGTAAAGACATTAATCAACAAGTGGAGAAAATATGGCATGACAGTGACAGTATTAAGAACAGGAAGATCAGGTGAAAACCGTTCAGTGAGGCTGCCAAGAGGCCTACAGCAACATTAAACGAATTGCAGCAATTTCTGGCAAATACTGGTTGCTTCCTACATGTGACAACAATCTCGGGAATTCTTCATATCTCTGGGAGAGAGAGAATATACTTGGTATATTTCATTAGCTAATCTTTTGACAGGTCTAGGTCAAAGGTCATCATCAATAAAAATAATTTTGACAGGTCTACGTCAAAGGTCATCATCTACAATCAAATTTCGACAGGTCATCATGATTAAATGTAATTATGTCAGGTCAACAGGTGTCTGTATATTAAAGGAAAGTACCATTTCCAGCTATGAAGAGTTGGTATAATTCATAAAATTAATTTGACAGGCGTATGTTATTGTTCAAGATATTAGATTACAAATGAAAGCACACACACACATACATTCACATACATCCAAAGTTCCCTACCAAATTGTATGGCCATAAGAATTTTCACATGATAGCACACACACACACACACACACACACACCCTGGGAAAGAGGGTTGTTATATTTCATCAAACTAATTTTGCCATGTGTAAGTAAGACACATGAAACCACCATTCTCTCACACACACACACAATTTTATAACCAAGTTTCCCCGCATATTGACAGGTCATCATGATTAAATGTAATCTCTTCGAGCTCACACGAAGCAACGGGAGTCGAAAGAGCGCACAAGAAACGGCTGGTTCAAAAAAAGTGCACACAAAACAGCAGGAGCCTAAAGAGCTGGACCAAAAAGCGCACCCAAGAAACAGCAGGAGTGGAAAGAGCTCACAAGAAACAGCTGGAGCACAAACAGCTGGACCAAAAAGAGCGCACACAAAACAACAGGAGTCGAAAGAGCGCAAATCAAACAGCAGGAGTCGAAAGAGCGCCCACGAAACAGCTGGAGTCGAAAGAGCGCACATGAAACTGCTGGACCAAAAAGAGTGCACACAAAACAGCTGAACCAAAAAGAGCACCCACGAAACAGCGGGAGTCGAAAGATCTCACACGAAACAGCTGGAGTCGAAAGAGCACCCACGAAACAGCGGGAGTCGAAAGAGCGCACACGAAACAGCTGGAGTCGAAAGAGCGCACACAAACAGCTGGACCCAGAAGAATGCATTCTAAACAGCTGGAGCCAAAACCGGACAGCAGGAGCCGAAAGAGCGCACATGAAACAGCTGCAGTCGAAAGAGCGCACACGAAACAGCTGGACCAAAAAGAGCGCACACAAAACTGCAGGAGTCGAAAGAGCGCACAAGAAACAGCTGGACCAAAAAGAGAGCCAACGAAACAGCAGGAGCGGAAACAGCTGGACCAAGAAGATCGCCTATGAAACCGCAGGAGCCTAAAGAGTGCAAAAGAAACGGCTGGAGCCGAAACAGTGCACATATAACCGCAGGTGTCGAAAGAGCGCACACGAAACAGCTGAACCCAGAAGAACGCACACAAAACAGCTGGAGCCGAAATAGCGTGCATGAAACGACTGGAGACGAAAGAGCGTGCATGAAACAGCTGGAGTCCAAAGAGCGCACACGAAACAGCGGGAGTCGAAACCAGACAGCACGAGCCGAAAGAGCGCACATGAAACAGCAGGAGCTGAAACAGCTGGACCAAAAAGAGCGCCCACGAAACAACGGGAATCGAAAGAGCACACACAAAACAGCTGCAGTCGAAAGAGCGTACACGAAACAGCTGGACCCAGAAGAACGCACTCTAAACAGCTGAAGCCAAAAGAGCGCCCACGAAAAAGCAGGAGCCGAAAAAGTATAGATGTAACCGCAGGTGTCGAAAGAGCTCACACGAAACAGCTGGACCAAAAAGAGCACCCACGAAACAGCTGGAGTCAAAAGAGCGAACACAAAACAGGAGGAGTCGAAAGAGAGCACATGAAACAGCTGGACCAAAAAGAGCGCCCACAAAACAGCTGGAGCCGAAAGAGCGCACACAAAACAGGAGGAGTCGAAAGAGAGCACATGAAACAGCTGGACCAAAAAGAGCGCACACGAAACAGCAGGAGCATAAAGAGTGCACACGAAAGAGCCAACTCTAAACAGCTGGAGTCGAAAAAGCGCACACGAAACAACGCGAGCCGCAAGAGCTCACACAAAACAGTAGGACTCGAAGAGAGCACAAAAAACAGCTGGACCAAAAAGAGCCCACGCGAAACGGCTGGAGCCGAAAGAGCGCACAAGAAACAGCTGGACCAAAACGAGCGCCCTCAAAACAGCTGGAGCCTAAAGAGCCCACACGAAGCAACGGGAGTCGAAAGAGCGCACAAGAAACGGCTGGTTCAAAAAAAGTGCACACAAAACAGCAGGAGCCTAAAGAGCTGGACCAAAAAGCGCACCCAAGAAACAGCAGGAGTGGAAAGAGCTCACAAGAAACAGCTGGAGCACAAACAGCTGGACCAAAAAGAGCGCACACAAAACAACAGGAGTCGAAAGAGCGCAAATCAAACAGCAGGAGTCGAAAGAGCGCCCACGAAACAGCTGGAGTCGAAAGAGCGCACATGAAACTGCTGGACCAAAAAGAGTGCACACAAAACAGCTGAACCAAAAAGAGCACCCACGAAACAGCGGGAGTCGAAAGATCTCACACGAAACAGCTGGAGTCGAAAGAGCACCCACGAAACAGCGGGAGTCGAAAGAGCGCACACGAAACAGCTGGAGTCGAAAGAGCGCACACAAACAGCTGGACCCAGAAGAATGCATTCTAAACAGCTGGAGCCAAAACCGGACAGCAGGAGCCGAAAGAGCGCACATGAAACAGCTGCAGTCGAAAGAGCGCACACGAAACAGCTGGACCAAAAAGAGCGCACACAAAACTGCAGGAGTCGAAAGAGCGCACAAGAAACAGCTGGACCAAAAAGAGAGCCAACGAAACAGCAGGAGCGGAAACAGCTGGACCAAGAAGATCGCCTATGAAACCGCAGGAGCCTAAAGAGTGCAAAAGAAACGGCTGGAGCCGAAACAGTGCACATATAACCGCAGGTGTCGAAAGAGCGCACACGAAACAGCTGAACCCAGAAGAACGCACACAAAACAGCTGGAGCCGAAATAGCGTGCATGAAACGACTGGAGACGAAAGAGCGTGCATGAAACAGCTGGAGTCCAAAGAGCGCACACGAAACAGCGGGAGTCGAAACCAGACAGCACGAGCCGAAAGAGCGCACATGAAACAGCAGGAGCTGAAACAGCTGGACCAAAAAGAGCGCCCACGAAACAACGGGAATCGAAAGAGCACACACAAAACAGCTGCAGTCGAAAGAGTGTACACGAAACAGCTGGACCCAGAAGAACGCACTCTAAACAGCTGAAGCCAAAAGAGCGCCCACGAAAAAGCAGGAGCCGAAAAAGTATAGATGTAACCGCAGGTGTCGAAAGAGCTCACACGAAACAGCTGGACCAAAAAGAGCACCCACGAAACAGCTGGAGTCAAAAGAGCGAACACAAAACAGGAGGAGTCGAAAGAGAGCACATGAAACAGCTGGACCAAAAAGAGCGCCCACAAAACAGCTGGAGCCGAAAGAGCGCACACAAAACAGGAGGAGTCGAAAGAGAGCACATGAAACAGCTGGACCAAAAAGAGCGCACACGAAACAGCAGGAGCATAAAGAGTGCACACGAAAGAGCCAACTCTAAACAGCTGGAGTCGAAAAAGCGCACACGAAACAACGCGAGCCGCAAGAGCTCACACAAAACAGTAGGACTCGAAGAGAGCACAAAAAACAGCTGGACCAAAAAGAGCCCACGCGAAACGGCTGGAGCCGAAAGAGCGCACAAGAAACAGCTGGACCAAAACGAGCGCCCTCAAAACAGCTGGAGCCTAAAGAGCCCACACGAAACGGCTGGAGCCGAAAGAGCGCACAAGAAACAGCTGGACCAAAAAGAGAGCCAACGAAACAGCAGGAGCGGAAACAGCTGGACCAAGAAGATCGCCTACGAAACAGCAGGAGCCTAAAGAGCGCACAAGAAACGGCTGGACCTGAAAGAGCGCACACAAACAGCTGGAGCCGAAAGAGCGCACACGAAACAGCTGCACCCAGAAGAAAGCAC
The DNA here is from genome assembly GCA_023630585.1 of Cranoglanis bouderius. Taxonomy (NCBI): domain Eukaryota; kingdom Metazoa; phylum Chordata; class Actinopteri; order Siluriformes; family Cranoglanididae; genus Cranoglanis; species Cranoglanis bouderius. Next base: position 12,079,431 of record CM042538.1, on the reverse strand, counting down.
TTTAAACAGCTGGAGCCGAAAGATCGCACACAAACACATGGAACAAAAAGAGTGCACACGAAAAACCTGAACCAAAAAGAGCACCCATGAAACAGTAGGAACCTAAAGAGCGCACACAAAACAACATGAGTCGAAAGCGCGCACACGAAACCACTGGAGTCGAAAGAGCGCACTCTAAACAACTGGAGCCGAAAGAGCGCGCACAAACAGCTGGACCAAAAAGAGCGCATACGAAAGAGCAGGACCCGAAAGAGCGCAAACGAAACAGCTGGAGTCAAAAGAGCTGGACCAAAAAGAGCGCACACGAAACAGCAGGAGTCGAAAGAGCGCACACAAAAAAGCAGGAGCCTAAAGAGCTCACACGGAAACAGCTGGAGCCGAAACAGTGCACATGTAAACGCAGGTGTCGAAAGAGCACCCACGAAACAGCAGGAGTCGAAAGAGCGCACAAGAAACAGCGGGAGTCGAAAGAGCGCACACAAAACAGCTGGACCAAAAAGACAGCATACGAAACAGCAGGAGCGGAAACATCTGGACCAAAAAGAGCGCCCACGAAACAGATGGAGTCGAAAGAGTGCAGACGAAACGGTGGGAGTCGAAAGAGAGCACACGAAACAGCTGGACCAAAAAGAGCGCACAAGAAACGGCTGGAGCTGAAACAGTGCACATGTAACTTTATGCATTCTAGGGTTATACAGCCGTGGCCAAAAGTTTTGAGAATGACACAAATATTAATTTTCACAACGTCTACTGCTTCAGTGTTTTTAGATCTTTTTGTCAGATGTTACTAACTGTTACTGAAGTATAATCACAAGCATTTCATAAGTGTCAATGGCTTTTATTGACAATTACATGAAGTTTATGCAGAGTGTCAGTATTTGCAGTGTTGACCCTTCTTTTTCAAGACCTCTGCAATTCGCCCTGGCATGCTGTCAATCAACTTCTGGGCCACATCCTGACTGATGGCAGCCCATTCTTGCATAATCAATGCTTGGAGTTTGTCAGAGTTTGTGGGTTTTTGTTTGTCCACCCGCCTCTTGAGGATTGACCACAAATTCTCAATGGGATTAAGGTCTGGTGAGTTTCCTGGCCATGGACCCAAAATGTCGATGTTTTGTTCCCCGAGCCACTTCGTTATCACTTTTGCCTTGTGGCAAGGTGCCCCATCATGCTGGAAAAGGCATTGTTCGTCACCAAACTGTTCTTGGATGGTTGGGAGAAGTTGCTCTCTGAGGATGCTTTTGTACCATTGTTTATTCATGGCTGTGTTCTTAGGCAAAATTGTGAGTGAGCCCACTCCCTTGGCTGAGAAGCAACCCCACACATGAGTGGTCTCAGGATGCTTTACTGTTGGCATGACACAGGACTGATGGTAGCGCTCACCTTTTCTTCTCCGGACAAGCTTTTTTCCAGATGCCCCAAACAATTGGAAAGGGGATTCATCAGAGAAAATGACATTACCCCAGTCCTCAGCAGTCCAATCCCTGTACTTTTTGCAGAATAGCAGTCTGTCCCTGATGTTTTTCCTGGAGAGAAGTGGCTTCTTTGCTGCCCTTCTTGACACCAGGCCATCCTCCAAAAGTCTTTGCCTCACTGTGCGTACAGATGCACTCACACCTGCCTGCTGCCATTCCTGAGCAAGCTCTGCACTGGTGGTGCCCCGATCCCGCAGCTGAATCAACTTTAGGAGACGGTCCTGGCGCTTGCTGGACTTTCTTGGGCGCCCTGAAGCCTTCTTCACAACAGTTGAACCTCTCTCCTTGATGGTCTTGATGATCCTATAAATGGTTGATTTAGGTGCAATCTTACTAGCAGCAATATCCTTGCCTGTGAATCCCTTTTTGTGCAAAGCAATGATGGCTGCACGTGTTTCCTTGCAGGTAACCATAGTTAACAGAGGAAGAACAATAATTTCAAGCACCACCCTCCTTTTAAAGCTTCCAGTCTGTTATTCTAACTCAATCAGCATGACAGAGTGATCTCCAGCCTTGTCCTCGTTAACACTCTCACCTGTGTTAACGAGAGAATCACTGACATGATGTCAGCTGGTCCTTTTGTGGAAGGGCTGAAATGCAGTGGACATGTTTTTTTGGGATTAAGTTCATTTTCATGGCAAAGAGGGACTTTGAAATTAATTGCAATTCATCTGATCACTCTTCATAACATTCTGGAGTATATGCAAATTGCCATCATAAAAACTGAAGCAGTAGACTTTGTGAAAATTAATATTTGTGTCAAAAAGTAAAAAAGTACAGGGATTGGACTGCTGAGGACTGGGGTAATGTCATTTTCTCTGATGAATCCCCTTTCCGATTGTTTGGGGCATCTGGAAAAAAGCTTGTCCGGAGAAGAAAAGGTGAGCGCTACCATCAGTCCTGTGTCATGCCAACAGTAAAGCATCCTGAGACCACTCATGTGTGGGGTTGCTTCTCAGCCAAGGGAGTGGGCTCACTCAAAATTTTGCATAAGAACATAGCCATGAATAAAGAATGGTACAAAAACATCCTCAGAGAGCAACTTCTCCCAACCATCCAAGAACAGTTTGGTGACGAACGATGCCTTTTCCAGCATGACGGGGCACCTTGCCACAAGGCAAAAGTGATAACGAAGTGGCTCGGGGAACAAAACATCGACATTTTGGGTCCATGGCCAGGAAACTCCCCAGACCTTAATCCCATTGAGAATTTGTGGTCAATCCTCAAGCGGCGGGCGGACAAACAAAAACTCACAAACTCTGACAAACTCCAAGCATTGATTATGCAAGAATGGGCTGCCATCAGTCAGGATGTGGCCCAGAAGTTGATTGACAGCATGTCAGGGCGAATTGCAGAGGTCTTGAAAAAGAAGGGTCAACACTGCAAATATTGACTCTTTGCATAAACTTCATGTAATTGTCAATAAAAGCCATTGACACTTATTAAATGCTTGTGATTATACTTCAGTAACAGTTAGTAACATCTGACAAAAAGATCTAAAAACACTGAAGCAGTAGACTTTGTGAAAATTAATATTTGTGTCATTCTCAAAACTTTTGGCCACGGCTGTACAGGCCAAGTATGACATCCCAGAAATGTGCCATGAACAGCATCTCAAAATTAGCACATAGTGCAACAGCTTCAATTCAAGTCTCTCTTTTCTCATTGGGATCATTGCACATACAATATAATAAAAGCCTAATATTGGTGTAAGTGACATATGAGTTCCTAAAGAGTTCCCCTCTGTCTATGTGTGCTATGTATGTCTATCTGGAATTTATATAATTATTTCTGTAAAGCTGCTTTGTGACAATGTCCACTGTTAAAAGTGCTAAACAAATAAAATTTAAGTATATGTGGACCAAGAGCAAAATGTGTTTGGTGAATGCAACATGTGAAAGTTAACAGAATGTGCTGCACAATGTACATACTCTATCAGGGTTTTTGTTGTTGTTGTTGCTGTTGTTGTTAGTTTCAGGTGGGCCTGTAGCCCATTGTATTTTCCAGACATGTTACAGGCATTATCCTATGACTGGCGTCTACAGTTTGAGAGGTCCAACCCTAGGCCCTTGACCACAGAAGTCACACTCTCACCTGCGTGGCTGTCAATTGGCTCAAAACCTAGGAAGGGCTTTGCATCATTCCCGCTGCTGCTAACAAACCTGAATTTCATATACTATAGTTCAGCATGTTTTCTGACTGATTAACTCAGTTCTTCACATATTTTGTCCATGACACTGTGCCTCTTCCTTTTCCACCAAACTTTTTAATACGTTCAGCTAAGTATGGGTCTGATTGTGAGAGCAATTATAGGATGACAAGGAAATGGGTTATGGGATTATGGGTTAACCTCAACCATTCATCACAACCTATAAAAGCAAGTTGTCTTTCACCCAAGATCTTGATCACTGCTTCAACGCTTCTCAGAATGTCCCTCTAGTATTTACGTTCCCTTTAAAATTACGTCATATGTCTGCTGGTGTGAGGCAAGCATGCATGATTTGTGTTCCACACTATTTGTGTTCTTTCAGGCACTGAGCTGGGTGGTAAACAGTTTGTAGGCAAAACAGTAGTCACAACCTGTTAAGGGTACATACAGAATACACTATCTAGAAACATTCTGCCGATTCAGCAGGGCACAGAAACTTCTAGTCTTTCTAACAAATTAGGTATTATTCACTGTGGTTTTTGAAGGTTCCTCTTTCAATAAGTACTGGCTTAACAATGTCACTGGAGATGTCACTACTCCAAAGTTTGTGTTCCATTTCAGAACCACTGAGTTATATAGTACATAAAGTAATATATACAGTGGATATAAAAAAAGTCTACACACCCCTGTTAAAATTGCAGGTTTTTGTAATGTAAAAAAAGAAAGAAAGAAATTAAAATAAATCATGTCAGAACCTTTTCCACCTTTAATGTGATACAGCAACCAACAAAATTCAAGTGAAAAATAAATCGAAAAGTTTAGGGGGAAATAAAACTACAGTGAAACCAAGAAGATGTCAGGAAAATCTTACAGAAACAGCTAATCTTTATCTGCGGTTAATCAGAATCACTTGACAGTTGTATGATAATTAATGATGACAGTTGTATGATAATTAATTTTGAACATGAGTTTGAATGTGATTGATTCTAAGCACAGTCACATGCCCCATTATAAAAAGGTATGCACATGCTTTCAAAATTTTTATTTTTTTTCCCCCTAAAACTTTTCTATTTATTTTTCACTTGAATTTTGTTGGTTGCTGTATGGCTACCTCTAGGTGTCTGCCAAAACCACCTCTGGTGTTAGAATCAGATCCCATTTGAAGTTCCAGTAGTGTCTGGCAAACTGAAGACGCTTGAGTTTGTTTTTTGGATGAGAGTAGATGCTTTTTTCTTGAAACCTTTCCAAACAACTTGTGGTGATGTAGGTGAATCAGATTGTAGTTTTGGAGACTTTCTAACCCCAAGACGTAACTAACTTCTACAATACTTCAGCTGTGATCCTTGGAGATTTTTTTGGCCATCTTTTTTTTTTTTTTTTAGATAAACCTGTGTTGTGTTTGTGCAATTGTTTGATATCTATGAGTATTTGTGTGATTTTTTTTAAACAAAATATCAAAAGTTTAAACAATAAAGACAGCCTTTTCTGTTCATATTTACCAAGGGTGCCAATATTACTGGAGGGCACTGTACATAGGAACATGGCAGTTTTGTATTATTGCCTATCAAAAAAGGAGATAAATTAATTGTTGCCATACGGCAACACCATGTAGTTATTTCAAGCTAGTTCACATCTAGTTCACATAGTTCACATATTCTTGCAGCATAATTTGCCATTCTGAAAAAAGCAGTAAGTATAAGAGACAGAGTAAAGAGTAAGACAAAAGCCAATTTCTGTGCAGTTTTTCCAAGCAGATTTCTTGTTTTTCAGCTTTAATATTAAAAACACAGCATCACAGGCAACATAAATTATATAGATTACTGTAAAACTGATGCTGGATAAGCTGTAAGCACTACAGCTCTGAATCAGCTAAAATTAAAGTTCAAGTAATACTTGTAAAACTTTGCTTAGTTTTTTAAATGAATTGGATCTGAAAAATTTGCAAATTGGAAAGGCCAAGATAGACCGATCTCTTAAAGCGTTATAGACTTAGACATGGCCATGGTGGAGAATATCTCCCTTGTCTTTACTGGGAGTGTTAGTGCTCGAGAAAACTTCCTACTGTATAGCTTATTAGTAGCTGTGTATGTTCAGTCATGACCACTGCTTTTGATACCTTTTTTATATGAAATGTGAAATTTCATGCAGCCCCCTTATACTTTTAAAAGTATACTTAATTTTAAAAGTAGATAGGTTTAGTGTTAAGACTATACTGTACATACTAAGTGTGTTATTTTGGAACAACTTATGACAAGTGAAAGTGAAAGTGACATGTGAAGGCCAATGTATGGTAATCTTCCGGTCGTGAGTTCAAATCCCAGCACCGCCAAGCTGCCACTGTTGGGCACTTGAGCAAGGAGCTTAACCCTCAACTGCTCCCCAGGCGCCGCAGCAAAAATGGCTGCCCACTGCTCTGAGTGTGTTCACAGTTTGTAGTGTGTGTGTTCACTACTCACAACTCCTAATGTGTGTGCACTAACTTGGATGGCTTAAATGCAGAGGTCAAATTCCAAGTATGGGAAGTGTATTTAACAAGTGTATTTAAATAGTAATTAGGCTATGTTATCTTAGATTCATTTAGCTTTTGAGTGTTTATTTACAGCACTCAAGGAGATTTCAGATTGTCATTTGTAGACACAATTGTTATTACACTTGAAGTGCATTTATAAATATACTACACACATACAATCTCACAAAAGTCAGTACACCCCTCACGTTTATGTAAATATTTTATTATACCTTTTCATGGGACAACACTGAAGAAATGACACTTTGCTACAATGCAAAATAGTGAATATACAGCTTGTATAACAGTGTAAATTTGCTGTCCCCTCAAAATAACTCAACACACAGACATTAATGTCTAAACCGCTGGCAACAAAACTGAGTACACCCCTAAGTGAAAATGTCCAAATTGGGCCCAATTAGCCATTTTCCCTCCCCGGTGTCATGTGACTCGTTAGTGTCACAAGGTCTCAGGTGTGAATGGGGAGCAGGTGTGTTAAGTTTGGTGTTATCACTCTCACACTGTCTCATACTGGTCACTGGAAGTTCAACATGGCACCTCATGGCAAAGAACTCTCTGAGGATCTGAAAAAAAGAATTGTTGCTCTACATAAAGATGGCCTAGCCTATAAGAAGATTGCCAAAACCCTGAAACTGAGCTGCAGCACAGTGGCCAAGACCATACAGCGGTTTAACAGGACAGGTTCCACTCAGAACAGGCCTCGCCATGGTCGACCAAAGAAGTTGAGTGCACGTGCTCAGCATCATATCCAGAGGTTGGCTTTGCAGAATAGACATATGAGTGCTGCCAGGTTGAAGGGGTGGGAGGTCAGCCTGTCAGTGCTCAGACCATACGCTGCACACTGCATCAAATTGGTCTGCATGGCTGTCGTCCCAGAAGGAAGACTCTTCTAAAGATGATGCACAAGAAAGCCCGCAAACAGTTTGCTGAAGACAAGCAGACTAAGGACATGGATTACTGGAACCATGTCCTGTGGTCTGATGAGACCAAGATAAACTTATTTGGTTCAGATGGTGTCAAGCGTGTGTGGCGGAAACCAGGTGAGGAGTACAAAGACAAGTGTGTCTTGCCTACAGTCCAGCATGGGGGTGGGAGTGTCATGGTCTGGGGCTGCATGAGTGCTGCCGGCACTGGGGAGCTAATGCCAACATGTATTGTGTCATACTGAAGCAGAGCATGAGCCCCTCCCTTTGGAAACTGGGCTGCAGGACAGTATTCCAACATGATAACGACCCTAAACACACCTCCAAGACGACCACTGCCTTGCTAAAGAAGCTGAGGGTAAAGGTGATGGACTGGCCAAGCATGTCTCCAGACCTAAACCCTATTGAGCATCTGTGGGGCATCCTCAAATGGAAGGTGGAGGAGCGCAAGGTCTCTAACATCCACCAGCTCAGTGATGTCGTCATGGGGGAGTGGAAGAGGACTCCAGTGGCAACCTGTGAAGCTCTGGTGAACTCCATGCCCAACAGGGTTAAGGCAGTGCTGGAAAATAATGGTGGCCACACAAAATATTGACACTTTGGGCCCAGTTTGGACATTTTCACTTAGGGGTGTACTGACTTTTGTTGCCAGCGGTTTAGACATTAATGGCTGTGTGTTGAGTTATTTTGAGGGGACAGCAAATTTACACTGTTATACAAGCTGTACACTCACTACTTTACATTGTAGCAAAGTGTCATTTCTTCAGTGTTGTCCCATGAAAAGATATAATAAAATATTTACAAAAATGTGAGGGGTGTATTCACTTTTGTGAGATACTGTACATATCACATATACTTCAGTACATGTAATATACAGTACATGTAATAATATGTATATATTAAATGCAATTAGGTGTACTTCTATAGTACGCTGTTACATAGAATCTCTAAGTAAAACCTTCAACAGTCCAGTACCTTAACCACAGAGCTCTACTTCCCACTTCCTTTTAAAGGAATTGACTCAATCCAAGTCAATGAACAAAGTGACTACACTTGTTTATACAATACCATAAAAAGTAAGTAAAAGCCTTAATAAGATTATTACAGTATATATATACTGTATAAAATATATAAATATATATATATATATATTTAAAAAATATTGCTAATTTCAGTTTCGTTTCATTAAATTTTAATGGTGCATAAATAGTTTTGATTTAACTTTTGTTTTTCGAAAATCATTACTTTTAGTTTGTATTTAGTTTCATTATCATTTTAGTTTTTAATATCATGGTAATGGGGGGGTGGGGGGACTGGGGGAGTGTGAATGGCTATGCTTCTCGATATTTATTTTCTAAATTCAATTTAAAAAATAAATAAATACATTGAAAAAAAATCAGCTTTGTTATATCTGCAGTGTCATTATCATTTCCCTTTGCTTATCTATCTTTATATCTACAGTGCTGTGAAAAAGTATTTGTGTATTTGTGTTTTTGTGTATATTCCATACTGAAGTATTAGCACTGGGTGCATTTCAATCTCCTACTGTTAAGTGACCTGCCCAAAATGCTTCATTTCTGCATGCCATCTTTATCAAGCTCCAAGTTTATACTTCAAACTCCTAAACACAGGGTACATTCAGATATATTGGGACCGTTTTTTACTTTAATAGTCACCTTGTTTGAGCTTTCTTGGCATAATAAAATAAAATCCCCCAACACATGATATATTTCTGTTAACATGTGAAAGAAACTATTTTATGTCTATTCTAAAGACATTTTTTTCAAAGCTGAAAACTATTTGAAGAAGAAGCATTTGTTCATTTGGGACAACTGTCTGGGACAAATGTCTGGGAATTTATTTTCACATATTGGTTTAGGCCTTTAATTTCATCCTTAATGACACATTTAAAATGTTATACCCACCCATCCATCTTTATTATTTCTCCTAGTCAGGGTCGTGGTGGATTCTGGACACTGGGCATGAGACAGGAATACACCTCCAATGGGATGCCAATCCATAACAAGGGACCATGCACACACATTCACATGCTTATTCACACCTAAGGGCAATTCAGTGCAGTCATAAACATGTCATGTCACATCTACTGTTTAAGGGGATGTGGTAAGCATCAACCAGGAAGTTCACCACAACAAAGCTTGAGGTACACTGTGAAAAATATTATTATTTATTGTAAAAAAAAAAAAAATTAAAAAAAAATATTAAAAATGGTAGTAACATTTATTGTACTAGGGTTTATTAGTTCCCTACCTGTATATTTTTTTACTGTGAAATACTGGCAGTTGCAAAAAAAGTTGTAAAAGTATTTTTTTTTGTAAATAAACATCAATTAAAAACCAACAAATTACTACAGTGGCAATAAATATAGTCAAAACACGTTACATAGGCCTATTGTGAACAATCACACACGTCAATGAAAAAGATACAACATAGATAAGACAAATAGATAAAACTCATACAACAGAGATAAGAATGGAAATTTTCATTTCTTTAAAAACCATGGCATGTGTAAAACAAAACTACACAGGAATATCATATTCATATTATAAGAAATAAAATAAAGAAATAAAATTGACAATTGTTGATGCTTTTCTTGTGCCGCTACCAAGAAGAGTGTTTTATATGCTGTAAGACATATAAATAACGCAGATCAGAAATGGTACAACAGGACATTACAGAATAGCACCAGTCCTGTACAAAAGACATGAGAGAAAGTCTAACCCAGTGGTCACCAACCCTCTCTCTTGAGATCTACCTTTCTGCAGGTTTCATCTCCAACATTGATCAAGAACTTCTTAAGATGGCCAGGTGGGCACGATTATGGTTGGAGCTTCAGGAAGGTAGATCTCCAGGAACAGGATTGGTGACCACTGATCTAACCTAAACGTCAGGTCTCAACAGTCTGAGGGAAGGGGCAGGCATGCACATACACTCTGTCTATCCAACTTCACATGTCAGGCAGCCAACAGGTTCATATGATATGGCTCGTACACACACCTGCAAAAACCCTGGTGCATGTGAGACAAAATGGAAGCGAATGGTGTAGTGTACAGTATAGTTTATCAATATATATATATATATATATATATATATATATATATATATATATATATATATATATATATATATATATATATATATATATATATATGTCTTTTTATCATGGAAAATAAATAAATGTAGTGAAAGAAAGATCTGGATATTGATAGCGTGGATGGATGATCTGAAGAGCTTACAAGGTCGTCTCCTAAAGCAGGTAGGTCTGTCACCAGGAATTGAGAACAAAGAGAAATAAATCAAAATGCAATTGTTAAAAACAAAAACAATCACTGAATATAGACAAAAGAACAATAAAGTGCTACAGAAGATTGTGTGCATGTGTGTTTAAAAGATGCTCTGATATGATCTACTGTTTAATTGGTAATAGGAGTTCTTGCTCATTAGTATTATACAAAAATCGAGGGTGATTCATTGTAACTTCAATAAATCAACCATTTTTGTATGAAAAAAAAATCATTTCATTTATAATAGGTTCATCAAGATCCAAAGAACCAGTTTATGTAGCTGTTAAGATTTTCCTCCAAAACAAAAATACTCTAAAAGGCCTACAGGAGTCACATGTGCTAGATCAACTGATTAAACTTGTAGAGAGTGGGGAAAACACTACACTGTGCAGGACAGGACAGGGGATACTCCAGGATCAGGGTTGAGAGAGATGAAAAGAAAAAAATTATACACTCACCATGCAAATTCTGGCCATGAAGGGATACACATGGCCAGCAACAATACTCAAATAGTCTGTGGCATTCAAGCAATGATTGATTGGTATTAACGGGCCCAGAGTGTGCCAAGAAAACATTCCCCACACCATTACACCACCTCCACCAGCCTGGACTGTTGACACAAGGAAGGTGGGGCCATGGATTCATACTGTTGGTGCCAAATTCTGTCCCTGTTATCTGTGTGCCTCAGCAGAAATTGAGATTCATCAGACCAGGCTACATTTTTCCAGTCCTCAGCAGTCCAGTTTGGGTGAGCCTGTGCCCACTGCAGCCTCACCTTTCTGTTTTTGGCTGACAAAAGTGGAACCCGACATGGTCTTCTGCTTTTGTAGCCCATCTGTCTAAGATGTGTTTTTGCTCACCACAATTGAGTGATTATCTGAGTTACTGTGGCCTTTCTGTCAGTTCAAACCAGTCTGGCCATTTACTGTTGACTCATCTGTTCTCTCATCATCAAGTCATTTCCATCAGCAGAACTGCTACTCACTGGATGTTTTTTTCTTTACTGCACCATTCTGAGTAAACCCTAGAGACTGTTGTGTGTGAAAATCCCAGGAGATCAGCAGTTATAGAAATATTCAAACCAGCTTGTCTGGCACCAACACTCACGCCACGTATATCACATTTTCCCCCATTCTGATGGTTGATGTGAAGATTACCTGAAGCTGCTGGTCTGTATCTGCATCTGCACTGCAATGCTGCCACACAAGTGGCTGATTAGACAATTGCATGAATGTGCAGGTGTACAGATGTTCCGAATAAAGTGCTCATTGAGGGCATAAAATTAATTAAATAATACTATATTATTATCAGTGTTTTGATGTTTGGGAAAGTACACTGACAAAAAAACACTGACAAATTACACTATTTTTTGCAGTGCATGAGGATACTGGAAGTGTAAGTGTAGCTACAAAAGATTATTTATTTAACAGGACTTGGAGAAAAAAAAAACATCAGCATGTTCTATCATTGTATGAACACAGAAGACTAAGTAAATATTAGTACATATACTAGTAAATATTAGCTGAATTCAAGTGAATTAGGACATCAGGTAAACTGAGACAGCATTTGTTTTCTGACCTGATAAGTCACAAATGATGTTACTGAGCTCTTGAAGTGGAAGTGCTTGACAGAAAAAAAAAAAAAACAAGACTTCAAGTCAGATCTAAGAAAGGGGATGTGGTAAGCATCAAACAGGAAATAGGGTAAGCACCCCAATATGTTTTGACAGCACAAATTTAATACATTTAATGTATACATGCAACATAAATGTGTGTGTCAAGTTGAGGATGTGGTCCGCTCAACTTCAGACATATTTATCTTGCATAAATATGTTCATTCTCATAGTTATGCATTATATATGACAATATACAGCAGGGACGGACTCACTTTGTGAAATTTGTACTGTATTTTGATTTTAGCCTTACAGCTTCAGGGTCCCCTGTTCAGTCTTGAGTTCAGGTTACTGTCTATGTAGCATTCGTTTTAATTTTTAATATTATGGTCATCATACTAACAAATGACTAACTGTCATTTCCTACCCATTAACTATCTACTGTCCACAAGCATTTATGATCATTTTGTGTTTTCATTAAAACAGTTTCCACAGGGCATAATAACAGTCCAAATAAATGCATACTGCAACTGATTAAAACTTATACACATTGTTTATTGTGAGATTTTAACATGCCACTGTAGTGCTTAGTGTGAATGCAACGTCCAATGTGAACAACTTTGTTGCTGATAATAATAGGAACTATTAAAATAAAACGTAGCTAACATAACAGAAGGCTGTTTTTTGCTAACTTGTTATATTGATAGTAATGGCTAAATTGCAATGAATTAGCTAGCTGCAATATATGTGGAGTGTGCTAGATTACATCATATTATCCTACCGCCTTCTGAGTACATGTTTTATTATTTTTTTACTGTCCCTTTCTAACCAGCAATGTAAAATAGTCTGCTGGGCAGCACTTCTCTTTATCTTCAAAGCTACCTATGCTCTCCCAGTCAAATGGCAGTAATCATGCATTGTGTTACAAGGCAGTAGTTGGGCATTATCAACTTGTGCACTGGAGGGGGGCTTTTAGTATATTTATCTGATTTATTATTACAAACTAACAATCGAATCGGAACACCAATAATGTTACAAAATAAATTACTTCTACATATACAGTTGCAATAAAATTATTCAACCTCCATTGCAAATCAGGTTCATTGTCAAAATTTACAGACTTTCAGCTGTTTGCAATGAACAAATCAAACAAAAGCAATTGAAATAGTTCAACACAACAAATGCTTCAAGTGGTTTCCCCAAATTCAACTGAAAATGCAACTTATAATGACTTCTTCAGCCTCAAAATTATTCAACCCCTTCATGGCAAGCATCTTTAGTACTTAGTAGAGCACCCTTTTCCTATTCCTCATGAGCAATGGCCTCCAGTTCAGTAATATTCTTGGGTTTGCGTGCTGCAACCGCCTTCTTCAAATCCCACCAGAGATTTTCTATGGGGTTCAAGTCAGATGACTGTGATAGCCCTGTAGAATCTTCCAGGACTTCTTTTTCAACCAAGCCTTGGTGGAATTTGAGGTTGGATTGTCCAATGACGCCCAAGCTTCAGCTTCCTCACAGACGGCTTGAGGTTTTCTCCTAGGATTTCCTGATACTTCAATGAATCCGTCTTGCCTTCCACACGCTGCAGGTTTCCAGTGCCAGAGGATGCAAAGCAGCCCCAGAGCATCACCGATCCACCACCATGCTTGACGGTGGACAGAGTGTTCTTTCTTCATTCTTCTTTCTCCAGACACACCGTTGATCCATCGTGTCGAAAAGTTCCAGTTTTGTTTCATCGCTCCACAGAACAGAATACCAAAACTTCTGTGGCTTATTTATATGACTTTGAGCTGACTTTTCTTGTGCTTTTTGGTCAATAGTGGCGTACGTCTTGGAGTGCTGGTTTGGAAACCTTTTCGTTTAGTACGTGCCATACTGTGCTCATTGAAACCTCAGTGCCTGTTGCCACCAAGTCTTGCTGCAGGTCTTTTGCAGTCACCCGAGGGTTTTTCACAACCTGTCTTCTCAGAAATCTGGTTGCAGCCGTTGATAGCTTCCTTTTTCTGTCCCGTCCAGGTATTTAATGTATTTTCTGCCCCTAGCCAATTCAGGTATTTCATGTGTTCCAGCCCTTGATTAGTTGCATCAGGGTGCTTGAGACAACACCTGTTCTGCATATTTGTGCTGCTGTGAGGGATTCTATTCAAGGGGTTGAATAATTTTGAGATTGGAGAAATCATTATAAGTTGCATTTCAGTTGAATTTGGGGAAAACACTTGAAGCATTCGTTGTGTTGAACTATTTCAATTGCTTTTGTTTGATTTGTTCACTGCAAACAGCTGAAAGTCTGTAAATTTTGACAATAAACCTGATTTGCAACTGTACAAATAGCTGCTGTGCCAAAGAGTTCAAATTGACATTACTCTGCCATCTACTGGCCATTTATGATTCGGCAGCATTGATGGATCCATTCCGTTCAACATCTGATCTTAAGTCAGACCACCCACCCAACACCCAAACAGTTTTTGTTTATTTGGAAACTCACATTTTTATTTTTATTTCAGTTAATGAAAATGTTTTTTCACTGATAGTTTTAGTTTTTGTAATAGTTTTCATTAACAATAATAACCTTGATTCTCAGGTTTCCTACCACCTTCCAAAAAAAAACTGTTGTGGTGTGAATGAGTGTATGAATGTGTGGCTGGGACTGGCATCCCACCCAGAGTGTATTCCTGCCTCACATCCAGTGTTCCAGGGACAGACTCTGGATCCACTATGGCCCTGAACAAGGATAAATAGAGGTTACTGAAGATGACTAAATTAATTTTGTCAAAATAAGATTGAGTTTTGGTATTTGACTCGTTTGTTATGTTATTCCTTTCTGTTAAAGGCTAGTAACATTATGAAAATATTTTCATATAACAAATCATACCACTATATGGCACTGTGTCTACTATTATGTGTAAATATTCACATCTTTATTTGTATGAATGTTTCTTTTTTGTTGTTGTTATAAAATACAGTATATTAGATGCTAACTTAGCTAACACAATTAAAGTCTTTGAGACAAAAATTTCAGTCATCAAAAAACACTGATCTCATTTTTGTCTTTTAGACAATGAAATGTACACAATTAGCTATTTATCTACATGTTCTAATTTTATGAAAATTATTACAGCAAATTATTACAGAATCTGCCGCTAGAAACAGCTAAGCTAACTAACAACATTGGATGTTAGCTAGGCAGATTTAGAAATTTGATTTCCTGTATTATGTACATCTTAAAATAACCTGGTTGCATAAGTGTGCACACCCTTTTTTTATTGGGGTATGTGACAAAATGAGCCACATTCAAACTCATGTTAAAAGTAATTAGCATACACCTGATATCAGTGAAGTGATTCTGATTAACCCCAAATAAAGATCAGCTGTTTCTGTAGGATTTTCTTGACATGTTCTTGGTTTCATCTGACTGCTGTAGCCGAAGAACTTACAAAGGATGTATAGGATCCCATTGTTGAAAGTTAGTGATCAGGAACAGAATACAAAAGAATTTCCAAAACATTGGATGTACCATGGAACACTTCTCAACAAGTGGAGAAAATGGGGCACCACAGTGACATCACCAAGAACAGGACGTCCCTCCACAACTGAAGTAAGAACAAGAAAAAAACTTACCAGGGAGGCTTCCAAGAGGGTGGTGGTAGCTCGGTGGTTAAGGAGTTGGGCTACCAATCGGAAGGTTGTGAGTTCAAATCCCAGCACTGCCGGGCTGCCACTGTTGGGCACTTGAGCAAGGCCCTCAACTGCTCCCTGGGCACTGCAGCAAAAATGGCTGCCCACTGCTCTGGGTGTGTTCATGGTTTGTAGTGTGTGTGTTCACTACTCACATCTCCTAATGTGTGTGCACTAACTTGGATGGGTTAAATGCAGAGGACAAATTCCAAGTATGGGTTACCATACATTGGCCTTCACATTTCACTTCAAGAGACCTACAGCAGCATTAAATGAGCTGCATGAATATGTGACAAGTTTTGATTACTCTCTGCATGTGACAACAATTTCTCATATTCTTCACAATTCTAGGATGTGGGGTTCGGTGGCTAGACGGAAGCCCTTGAAACAAACAAACAAAAAAAAATTGTTGTTAAGATCATTAAGCACTTAATATTTGGCCCTTTTTGCCCAAGAGTATATATATTGTATTAGATTAAATATTCAGTATATTATTAAATAAATGTGTCATTTTAATTAATTTATTTATTTAACTAATATTCCAAATTTAAAAAAAAGGACATTAAAGTATAAAACTGATTATCTCATAAGACTGATTACTGTAATTAAGTACATTTATAACACAACCCTACACTGCTAGTATTTAACTGAAATTTCTGATGCTTCCTGTATAAATAGCCATATTTCCCCTACATTTATAGTATGGGAGAGCAGGGTAAACGGCTTAGGTTTTCACCCTCTTCATACCTCCAACACCAGCAATGCTAACTCAGAAATGATATCAATGTCTTGTGTGGCTTCATGTTTTCTGTTTACTTTAATCTGACATGAGTACAATTTTTTATTTCTGTCCTTCAAATGTAAAAAAAAAAAAAAAAAAAAAAAAGTTTATAAATTTATGTTATAAAACTTTGTTAGGTATAAATTTTATTAGAGAATAAAGTGTAGCTGCAATCCTACATTAAGTTGGCCTTGGGATATAGCCACGATTAGCAGGCATTTTAGTTTGAGGCACTTTGTCACGTGAGTCACATGTAACAACTTGCCTTTGTATATAAAAATCATTATGACGTGGGCGTTCCATATCACCAGCAGGTGGCGCCAACACAATAATTACAACACCTTATCTACAGAGGTAGAGCATTTGTCTGGGAAAAACATCTGAACTTGTTTCAGCTAATCCAGAAATACAGTGCCCTCCACTAATATTGGCTAATAAAGAAGGCTGTGACAAATTGTCTTTATTGTTTAACCTTTTGAACTTGTGTTAAAAAAAATCACAAAAATACTCTGCTCTCCTGGATATCAAACAATTGCAAACAAAACACAGGTTTATGGAAAAAAAAAAGTTAAATATAGGAGTGCAACAATTATTGCCACTCTTTTAGTCAATACTTTGTGCTACCTCCCTTTGCCAAGATAATAGCTCTGAGTCTTCCCCTATAATACCTGATGAGGTTGGAGAATACATGGCAAGGGACCTGAGACCATTCCTCCATCAGAATCCAGTTCCTTCAAATTTCAAGGTCCGTGCTGGTGGACTCTCCTCTTCAGTTCACCCCACAAGTTTCCTTTGGGGTTCAGTTCAGGGGACTGGGATGGCCATGACAGGACCTTGATTTTGTGGTCAGTAAACCATTTTTGTGTTGATTTTAATGTATGTTTTGGATCAATGTCCTGCTGGAAGATCCAACCATGGCCCATTTTAAGCTTTCTGGAAGAGGCAGTCAGGGTTTCATTTAATATCTGTTTATATTTAATAGAGTCCATGATGCCATGTATCCTAACAAAATGTCCAGGTCCTCTGGCAGAAAAACAGCCCAAAACATTAAAGAGCGTCCACCATATTTAACCATGTACATGAGGTACTTTTCGATATGGCTACCTCTCTGTGTGCACCAAAACGACCTCTGGTTTTTATTGTCAAAAAGCTTTATTTTGGTTTCATCTGACCTTAGAACCCAATCCCATTTGAGTTCCAGTAGTGTCTGGCAAACTGAAGATGCTTGAGTTTGTTTTTGGATGAGAGTAGAGGCTTTTTTCTTGAAATCCTTCCAAACAACTTGTGGTGATGTAGGTGAATTCGGATTGTAGTTTTGGAGACTTTCTGACCGCAAGACGCAACTAACTTCTGCAATACTCCAGCTGTGATCCTTGGAGATTTTTTGGCCACTCAAACCATCGTCTTCACAGTGCATTGAAACAATATAGACACACGTCCAATTCCAGGTTGATTCATATCATTTCCAGTTGACTGGAACTTCTTAATTATTGCCCTGATGGTGGAAATGGGCATTTTCAGTGCTTTTGCTATTTTCTTATAGCCACTTCCCATTTTGTGAAGCTCAACAACCTTTTGCCGCACATCACAGCTATATTCCTTGGTCTTACCCATTGTTATGAATGACTAAGGGAATTTGGCCTATGCGTTACCTCATATTTATACCCTGTGAAACAGGAAGTCATGGTTGAACAATTTCCTGTTTCTAGTCACCCAGGTGTACTAAAAAAATGAAATGTAAACTATCAATGGGAATATACTTAAAATATATTTTTCCCATATGAATTCATATAATCCAATAATTATTGCACACCTATATTTAACAAAGATATTTTTTTATGATAAACCTGTGTTGTGCAATTGTTTGATATCCATGAGAGCAGAGTATTTTGTGAATTTTTTTAACAAAAGATCAAAAGGTTAAACAATAAAGACAATTTTTCACAGCCTTCTTTGCTCATATTTACCAAGGGTGTGAATATTAGTGGAGGGCACTGTATCTATAGGAGAGATACAGTTTTATTGGTCAGAACTTTAATTTAATTTAATTAAATTAATTATACAGTCTGTTGCTTGTATAAGAGTAGGATCCACAACAGATTCTCTCACCTACACAGACTGAGGCTTTGTAGAGGCATCACTATACTGGTGTTATTCAAGGCTTTAATTAACTGTTAAAAATAATTTAGTTAATTATTTGTTTGTGTACTACAGCATGTTGACATGCTGTGCTGTTTGTATCTGGTGCACAGTCGTACTGCCTACTTTGATAATAATAACTAATAATAAATTAGTTCCAGTACAACCATTTGCCTTCAGAAGTCCACCTGTGTTACATGTTACTTCAACATACAGTACACAAAATACACCAATTCCTGGAAGGCTCCAGAATAAGTTAGAGCATTTACCTAAACAAACATCATTATGAAGACCACAGGAGCTGGAGAGATCCATTGATAAGATGGGAGAAGCTGTTTACAAGACAACCCTGACCCGGACACCCCACAAAACTGGATGAGTGGTGAGGACTATGACATTTCATGGTCTCCCATCATCAACTCCATCATCACAAACACAAAACCACCTCTTCTTATGCAGGATGCTGAGAAAAGTTAAAGTTCCCAGCACCATTATCCTTCAGTTTTACAGATGTGTGATTGGGAGCGCAAAACTGGAAAAAGCCTAAATAGGATAATAAAAGCTGCCCAGAAAATTACTACCTCCAACCTACCTTCAGTGGAGGCTGTGTACTGCACACTCTGTCTCAGCAAGGCCCACAATATCAATAAGGACTCCTTCCACCCTGCAACAGACTGTTCACATCCTTGCCATCAGGCTGGCAGATCTGCAGTATTCAGACAAAATCTAGCAGATTTAAGAACAGGTTTTTTCCCCTCGGGCGCCATATGCATTCTTAACAAATCAGAAAAGAATGGTCTTAACTGCACTATCACTTTTAACTATTTTAAATTCTGTATTTATTATGTTATATGGTTTTCATGCCATCTTTCTATTTATATATAGTCACTTTTATGTTTTGAATGTTTTTACTGTTGAATGTATGTGCATGTGTGGGCTCTGAGGAAGAATTTCATTGGTTTTTAAACACTGTAGTAGTAAATGCTGTAGTAAATACATTTGAACATGAGAAGAAAGCCATTGCTGAAAAAAAGCCCATTTGGAGATTCAGCAGACATGTGGGGGAAAAAAACATTATCGGGACTGTGCCATGAAGAATGGGCAACAATATTGGGTTCCACATGTGCAAAGCTGTTCAAAGCTGATAGAGACATATCCCAGAAGACTTGCAGTTGTAATTGTATCCAAAGGTGGTTCTACCAAGTATTGACCCAAGGAGGTAAATACTTATACAACTATCAAATCAAATGACTGCTTTTTTTGTTTGTTTAAGAAACCATTGTATCACAGTAATAATTATTTTGCACTTTCAAATGTTAGATATATTGTGTAGTGTAAATCAAATAACATTTGGTATGACCAGGCTTGGACAACTCTGGGGGATAAACCAGCAGGAAAACATGCGGTAAGTGCTGCTTACAGAGCAGAAATGCAACAGTGCAAGTTTGTAGAGTTAGCAATGCTAACTAACAGCTAATAGAACTAGCAATGCTAAAGAGGGAAGGCTGACTCAAAGCTAATGGATGCTTCAGAATTCCATAGGAATGAAATAAGGTGAATATGAAATAAGGTGCTTTTAAGTGTAAAAACTACACTCACCCAGGTAGAGGAGAAGAGAGGACCTGAAACACAGAAAACATGCATACATTTAACCCTTTCACAAGGTTTCTTTGCTAACACTGGTTGCATTTTGCTCTTAAATGAGTAACAGGGTTGAAAATTATAAGATAAAGTAAATACATGTGAAAAAAATGTGGATAACTAGCATTCAATCTAATATCATGGGGACATTAAGGACATTCTGATGAATTACTTTTTTATTATTATATTGTACTATTAATCTATTACTTGGCTAACTTGGTTGTTCCTCCCAAGTGACATCATCAGACATTATACCAATATTTGAAAATAAAGAGGGGAAAAAAAGTAGGAATGTACTTTTCTTCTTTCCGTGATCTTCAGGAAATTTGGATGATGCAACATTCTGGTGATCATGTGACTTGTGAAATATTACAAATATATACTGAAGGGATGAATGTGTTCAGGTAACAATTTTTCATAAACTTTCATTGGCGACTCATGAGCAAGGATGTTTCAAGCAAGAGATTCATACTTTAATATAAAAATAATACTTAATCCTAATCAGGGTCACAGTGGATCCAGAGTCACTGCCAGGAACACTAGGTGGAAGGTGCGAGAATTCACACTCTACGGGATGCCAGTACATTGCAGGGCACCATTAAAAAATGTAACAAATGTCCAATGAGCTTATAGGAATAGGCTCTAATGGGTTATGATATCCCAGCACAGTGATGAACTGTTGTACAGGGTGATCGCCGATGTAAGTAAGACCTCATACCCTGTTTCTTGCTACAGTGGAGCTGGCTGAGTCTTTGCACTGAAGGTGGACCATTGCTGACCAATAGGTCATGGAGGGGATGTGGTACATTGTCCAGGATGGATAATAGTGTGTTTAGTGTCCTCCTTTTCCATAACCACCTCAAAACTGACCAAGGGGAATCATGCATACACAGTAGGTTGTTGTGAAGGACTCTACCTATGTTGAAAATTTTATTAATTTATTTATTTTTTTTAATGTAACATCAGGGGGGACACAAATGGCAGCTAGACCCACCCTAATGATGTAATGATGTTACCTTCATTATTAAATAGTAGTGTGTGCATCACACTGAACGCTTTGTCAGTTAAAACCCTTTTAAAAAACACAATAGAAACCATCACATAAATTGCAATGTTTTTCACTACAAATACCATTACAAACCATTAAAACTATTACCATTACCATTATTGGTCCTTAATGGTATCCACTAGACATAACATGCCACCAGAACTGTAGAAGGCAACAAATTACCAGTAGAGACCCACAGGGACCATTAAAACCAATACGATTCCCATTATAACCATTAAATCCATTACAAATTCTATAAGTTTTTTCTTCTTCTTCTTCTTTTTTTTCAGCAGGGAATAATGTTAATTTTGCGATTATTCTGGTAAACCGTGATTTATTGGTTCTTAGGCAGGTCAGTGCTGACATTGACTAATCCCCCCACCCCGCCTGTCTCTCTTCCTGTATCCATTCCTCCTGCGCTGTTTCCATCTCTCTTTCTCTCCTCACACGGTGGATGGAAGTAGATGGGCGACTGCTTTCATTTAAATAGGTTCTTTTTTTTTTTCTAAATTAATACTGCACGCATTAATACGTCTTGCATCCACAGCGGAAGATTAAAAAAGGCGTGTCTCAGTATATTTACACTGCAGGCTGTCAGATGATAAGAGTGCACTGCACGGAACCATGCATGGACGAAGCGCTGTTTCTTTCCTCATTGTTTTGTTGCTTGCAGCAGAAATCGCAGGTGAGGAGCTACATGTCTTCTACACTACCTTTCTAAGTCATGTTTCATGTCTTGTCAGTACTGACACATTAAAGACATTTTTTCTACCTGGTTGTAGCTGACTTGGGCAAAGCTACAGCCTAAAGAATAACATCTAGATTATTATGTGATACCAGGTATAACGTTATGTTGCATCTCTGTGCATAGCTGCATGCTGACCTGCAGGTCTGATGTTCAAAGAATTCAGCAGATGCACGGCACAGGCGTATTTTAAAATATTCTGCATGTATGCAAAGGAAAAGATGTGTCTATGGTGTGGGAAAGGAGACGGGAGGCATGTTGTCCTCAGGCTCCGCCCCCAGTCACATGATTGGCTGTTCCAGGGCTTTAGCCGTCGCCGGGGAGAAAACGTGTCATCTGTCATCTTGACATGGGATGCTGGTCAGATTTCACTTTTTAAAAATTAATTAATTAATTAATTAATTAATTAATTTTTTAACCTTTTTAACCTACAAACACACACACACACACACACACACACACACACACACACACGCACACACACAAAAAAAAACACTGGAGGTAAATGTGCAATAGGTGTTTTTTTTAAAATCTCTTACTTGCACAAATAACCTAGGTATTTAGAACATGATTAAAAAAAAAAAAAAAATACTGGTTTAAGCCATGACTTCAGCACAAGTCTACTAAGTAGCTGAGAAACCCCATTTGGAAAACTGGCTTCCTGTCCAGAATACTTGTTTGTGTTTGGATGTGCCTCCTGTATTGTCCTACTCTATGGGCCACCGTAGATCTTGAGATTTGTGAACATGGGCAAGAAAAAAATCATTCAAACATGAAACCCACCTACATAACTGTTACAGACCTAATCTTGATTAAAAAAAAAAAAAAAAAGATTAATCTTACCTAATGCGCCTTTAAGGTTAAGTTGTTTTAACCCTACACATTTGGATTAATGGAAAGCTACACTAAATGTGATTATGGTAGAATTCTGTTTCGTTTATCCTTACAGCATTTTCATTTTATGGTATTATGGACCAATATACTGTATGAAGGTTCTAGTACTAACAGGTTTTGTTCTTTCAAATGCTTCAGTGGTGAGTATTGTATCTAGATTTATATAACTGTCCTATAAAGTGTCACCTGGGTGGCCTGGATTTACAGATCCGATACTGATCAAATGCTGAATCGGTACTATATCAAATTTGACATGGAAAGCCTTCCCAGAAGAGTGGAGCTAATTATAACAGCAAAGAGGGGAATAAATCTGGAATGGGATGTTCAACAAACACATATTAGTTTTGGCCATGTAGTGTAGATCTTGCACATGAACACCAGACTCAAATTGCATAGCAGAAGCTTGCAGAGTCAGCTCATGATTAACAGCAGAGGTTCTCAAAATGGGTTCTGTGAACTCCCAGGGGTTTTGTCACAGTGGTGGAAATCACAACCCACCATCATAAGTGTTGTGTTTAAAATAGAGTTATTAGGTATTAGCTGGATTGACTGAATTAAATGGGTCTAATCCAAACCTCAATAACAAGTAGAGCCCTATAAATAATGTCAACTTGTATCTTTAGGAATAAAACATTCCAAGAGATACTCAGAATATTACTGTACACATTTGAATAATAAGCCTAATAGTCCCTATCAGGAGTCCCTGGTTGCGAAGAGTGTAAGAACCCCTGACTAAGATAATGTGAGCACTGGGTATCATCCCAAAGCTTCGATTTGATACACGGCAGCTTAGTGGTTAGCATGTTTGCCTCACACCTCCAGGGTTGGGGGTTTGAATCCCGCCTCTGCCCTGTGTGTGCAGAGCTTGTATGTTCTCCCCATGCTTTGGGGGTTTCCTCAGGGTACTCCGGTTTCCTCCCCCAGTCCAAAGACATGCGTTGCAGGCTGATTGGCATGATTGTGCCCTGTGATGGGCTGGCCCCTCATCCAGAGTGTCCCCTGCTTCGTGCCCTGAGTTCCCTGGGATAGGCTCCAGGCTCCCCACGACCCTGTGTAGTATAAGCAGTAAAGAAAATGGTATGGGATGGATGGGATTGGTGCATGCTTATGGTCTACCTTAAAACTGTTAGCCTTTTTGTTAGATTTTAAGTTGCAGCAATGCCTCTTTGTGGCCCCCAAAACAAATAACCTTTTAGCAAGTCTATATTCTCAGTCTTGTGCTTTGTACATTTTTCTTTCAGGAGGCTTCTCAGGGGATGATGAGAGTTACCAGTCGCAGAGGTATGTTCGTTTGGCGCCTGCCACTCCGGTCTATCAACACGTGGCCTCCCAGAACCAGGACCAACCATTGAAATATAAAAGCCATGCACGGTCCTTTGCTATCTTAGCCAAGCGAATGCCCTCTGCGTTACTAGAGTCCCGTTTCCGGCAGGTGCCACAGGATCACTCGGAACTTAGCCTCCTTGCCAAGACGGACGATGAGGTGCACATGGAAAACACACCCATATCAGCCCGTCATATTGTCACCATGGTGAGTGCCTTCTGGGGCCATAGTAGGTGGAGTAAAGGTTTAGTTTGTTGATGCAGAATGCAGAACAAAAATTAAACTAAGGCTTATGAGTTGATAATATTTGAAAGACTACGCTAGGATTCGATTTTGGCTATTTTGAGATCGTAGTAGTGGTTTGAGGTGTTAAATAAAAATAATGAAAAGGCAGTAATAGTATTCTCTCCATTTTGGGCCATTGGTTATCAGTCCTGCATGGTTAAGCATGTTATCCTTTTATTATTGCTAAGCAAAGCAAATATAAATATGTTGTCTTATATGCTGCTTGAAATCAGGATATGCAGCCAGCTCCTCTGTTTAATCATGTGAGTTATAATGCAGTGGATTTATGACATATATACTGGTACTACATCATGTATCTGGTTAGACAGCAGGTTGTGTATCATAAAGCACTGAGGACTTCGAAAGACACCAGAGTCACATCTGAGTCATGGAATGTATTTCGAGACTGCGTGGGTGGGTTTGGGTTTTGTGGTTTCATGGTCTTTCGCCAGAACTCTCATTAAATGTTCAAAACCTAGATTTTTTATACTAACTAGCTGCATTGGAAAATGTTGCCCGAACCAAATGGATCATATATTTACAAGCATCAATTAACCATTTTTTGCCCAGCAGTGTCACTCTGTCCCTGTATCTGTCTTGTTGAGAAAAGCTTTATGATAGTGGATGTATGTTAAAAATAGAACATGAAGAATGTTTTAAAGGAGTTGTCAAATATAACACTGTGAAAATGTCTGTATTTTTTATTATTATTTTATTTTATACAGCTGATATTGTTAGATTTTACATCTCAAACACAATTCCTTAACATGTAGAGCAGGTTACTATCATCTAATGTAAATTTAATTAATTATTCATCCATTTAAAGAGTGTTTTTCTTTTGCTTTATGTGTGTGTGTGTGTGTGTGTGTGTGTGTGTGTGTGTGTGTGTGTGTGTGTGTATGCTCACTGCTTGTTTCTGTGCACATATGCTGCTTGGTGTGTAGGCGTATGTATATTTGTGTGCATGTGTGTGTGTGTGTGTGTGTTTAGGTAGAGATCTCTCTATCTCATAATCTCTTTATCAAAGCAGGAAATGAAAGGGGGGATTATTGCACATCGCTGGGCAGCAAAGTGCTGAGTGTCGTTCAATGCCTTGTTCTGGTCTTTAATGGTTTGTAAAGTGATAGAAGAACAAGAGGGGTGAATAAAAGTCCAAGACAAAATAAACAAAGATGCTAACAGAGTAAGTGCGATATTACTGGAGATGAAAAAGATATTGTAGAGATTTTTTAAAAAGAAAGCGCTATCTGTCAGCATCACCTGCAATGTCCTGTGGTTTTCAAGTTGTATATCAACAAGGATATGTACGATTTCTGTTTTTTTGTTTTATAAGCCATATGCACACAAGCATGCATGTTTCTGGATATAGATGCCAAGACATATCTTGCCCTCTGTTCTTACCCAGACTAACCCCTGTATTGAATAATTCAGAGCTGTAATATGGGTTACCGCTGTGGGTCGATTTGTATTGACTAAAACGCAGCTCACAGGCAGGTAGAAATGGACTGTTTGGAAGCTGGGATGCTCATTCATACCAAAGTGATCCCTGCTATGAAAGGCACTAGGGGTGGAATCTAATAAAAAATTCATGATATGAAAGCGCTATTAACTGATATCGTGTTTGTTTTTTTCTTTTGGGGCACATTATATGTTATCCAGTTCTACTTTGGATTTTCAAAGAGGCCCACATTACATGGCAAATTGAATGCAGTGCAAATGTTCAATTATTTGGTTATTTGACGTATTTGACAATACTATTATTCACGTAAAAAATAATATTTTCTCTTCTTTAACTTAATGTGTTTAAAATCTCATGCATCTTTATGTAATGTAATGTTTACCACACCACTGTTTCAGATTGCCTTATCACAGTATAAAGTCATACTAGTATTCCCTCATAGCACTTACAATTTTTAATGTCTGCATGCAATATTAAACAGTAAATGTTTGATCTGGCAGTCATTTCATTCATGCCTGGGGGAATGCACTGCTGTGCTGTTAGTAATTAGTACCCATAAAATAAAATTTAAAAGAGCTTAATGACTTTTTTTTAATCATCTAAAATTCAAAACACATCCAACACGATGTCTGATCTCTTCATACAAATCATATTTTAGAAAAGTTACAGATGTGAAAGATGGACAGTTGTGATCTGTATTAATCGGCCCTCATGACAAGTTTGTACATATTCTAAGGATGCACCAATCTAATACTGAGTATTACAGTCCCCTCGGAAACTATTGGAACCATGTTTCACAGATGAGCTTGTATGTTTGGATCATGAGCAGATCCTTTCTTTCTCCACTCTTTGGCCTTTCCATCACTTTGGTAGAGGTTAATTTTGGTTTCAGAACTTTTGTGGATAATCTCTGTATTTCATTGCGAATTCCAATCTGGCTTTCTGATTCTTACTGCTGATGAGTGGTTTGCATCTAGTGGTATGGCCTCTATATTTCGGCTCTCGAAGTCTTCTTCAAACGGTGGATTGTGATTGCTTCACCCCTGCCCTGTGGAGGTTGTTGATGATACTGATTGTTGTTTCTGAATTTTTCTTCACAGCTCATGTAATCAGCTGTTGTTGTTTTCCTTGGCCGACCCATTCGGTGTCTGTTGCTCAGTACACCAGTGGTTTCTTTCTTTTTCAGGACATTCCAAATTGTTGTATTGACTATGCCCCATGTTTGTGCAATGCCTCTGATAGATTTTCCCTCTTTTCTCAGCTTCAAAATGGCTTGCTTTTCTCCCATAGACAGCTCTCTGGTCTTCATGTTGGTTTATCCTTTTTAACAACAAATGCAGTCATCACGGGTGAAATTGAAGGCTAAAACCAAGAGTAGATGTTCAGAGCTATTTATTGTTTAAACCAGTCAGTCTAACAGGACACACCTGGGTAACAAGAAACACCAGTTAGTCACATGTTCCAGTATTTTTACAGGAACTACAAATTGGGTGGTCTGATACAAAATGTGATATGTTCTATGTCGTTTAACACATCTACTTATAAATACCAGGAAATAAAAGCTAAAATTCTAAACTATCTTCTCATATTCATATTTTGATCTCAAACCCAAAATGTTTTCAGGCGATAGCAAAAACAAATTAATTGGCCTTGCCGTTCCAATAGTTTCAAAGGGGATTGTATAACTGCTGGCTCAGTATTAAATCAAATTTGATATAGTAAATAGGATTTTAGTCTGATCCACTGTTTTATTTAATATACAGCCGTGGCCAAAAGTTTTGAGAATGACACAAATATTAATTTTCACAAAGTCTGCTGCTTCAGTGTTTTTAGATCTTTTTGTCAGATGTTACTAACTGTTACTGAGGTATAATCACAAGCATTTCATAAGTGTCAATGGCTTTTATTGACAATTACATGAAGTTTATGCAAAGAGTCAATATTTGCCTCT
The DNA here is from genome assembly GCA_023630585.1 of Cranoglanis bouderius. NCBI lineage: Eukaryota > Metazoa > Chordata > Actinopteri > Siluriformes > Cranoglanididae > Cranoglanis > Cranoglanis bouderius. The sequence continues at coordinate 12,051,498 of CM042538.1, read as the reverse complement.
TTTTTGTCAATATTTGTCAATATTTGTCAATAATTGACCCTTCTTTTTCAAGACCTCTGCAATTCGCCCTGGCATGCTGTCAATCAACTTCTGGGCCACATCCTGAATGATGGCAGCCCATTCTTGCATAATCAATGCTTGGAGTTTGTCAGAGTTTGTGGGTTTTTGTTTGTCCACCCGCCTCTTGAGGATTGACCACAAATTCTCAATGGGATTAAGGTCTGGGGAGTTTACCGGCCATGGACCCAAAATGTCGATGTTTTGTTCCCCGAGCCACTTCGTTATCACTTTTGCCTTGTGGCAAGGTGCCCCATCATGCTGGAAAAGGCATTGTTCATCACCAAACTGTTCTTGGATGGTTGGGAGAAGTTGCTCTCTGAGGATGTTTTTGTACCATTCTTTATTCATGGCTGTGTTCTTAGGCAAAATTGTGAGTGAGCCCACTCCCTTGGCTGAGAAGCAACCCCACACATGAGTGGTCTCAGGATGCTTTACTGTTGGCATGACACAGGACTGATGGTAGCGCTCACCTTTTCTTCTCCGGACAAGCTTTTTTTCCAGATGCCCCAAACAATCGGAAAGGGGATTCATCAGAGAAAATGACATTACCCCAGTCCTCAGCAGTCCAATCCCTGTACTTTTTGCAGAATAGCAGTCTGTCCCTGATGTTTTTCCTGGAGAGAAGTGGCTTCTTCGCTGCCCTTCTTGACACCAGGCCATCCTCCAAAAGTCTTCGCCTTACTGTGCGTGCAGATGCACTCACACCTGCCTGCTGCCATTCCTGAGCAAGCTCTGCACTGGTGGTGCCCCGATCCCGCAGCTGAATCAACTTTAGGAGACGGTCCTGGCGCTTGCTGGACTTTCTTGGGTGCCCTGAAGCCTTCTTCACAACAGTTGAACCTCTCTCCTTGAAGGTCTTGATGATCCGATAAATGGTTGATTTAGGTGCAATCTTACTAGCAGCAATATCCTTGCCTGTGAATCCCTTTTTGTGTAAAGCAATGATGGCTGCACGTGTTTCCTTGCAGGTAACCATAGTTAACAGAGGAAGAACAATAATTTCAAGCACCACCCTCCTTTTAAAGCTTCCAGTCTGTTATTCTAACTCAATCAGCATGACAGAGTGATCTCCAGCCTTGTCCTCATTAACACTCTCACTTGTGTTAACGAGAGAATCACTGACATGATGTCAGCTGGTCCTTTTGTGGAAGGGCTGAAATGCAGTGGACATGTTTTTTTGGGATTAAGTTCATTTTCATGGCAAAGAGGGACTTTGAAATTAATTGCAATTCATCTGATCACTCTTCATAACATTCTGGAGTAAATACAAATTGCCATCATAAAAACTGAGGCAGCAGACTTTGTAAAAATTAATATTTGTGTCATTCTCAAAACTTTTGGCCACGGCTGTACAGTATGCTGTGAATTCAAACTGTGTTTTACCATAATGTGTAAAATGTGTAATGGAGGATTTAAATATGACCACTAAATATGTTGAAATGATGTTTACTCATAATCATGTGTTACAAAATTCTCTGTAGAGCAAACAGTGAGGGTGACAAATGAACAAAAGTCTTGGTTACCGTAATCGGCTTGATAAAAGCTAATCTGATGACTGCGTGCCTAAATCATCACATGTATCTCAAAATGCTTCACATTAAGTGTAAATAAAATGCCAGACTTGCTTAAGAGATTTCGGACCCTGTATGCCACACTTTTCTCTATTAAAACAGATGAAAGGACATTGCATATAGAGCTGCAGCCATCTTGAACCTGAGATCACCTGTAGTATTGTAGTAGTGTAGACACAGTGTAGTACTGCTGGACAAAAGCATCAGACTAGATAGGAGGTGTGACTCAAAATAATGTAGATGTCAATATAATTGAATTTGTATACACACACACACACACACATATATATATATATATATATATATATATATATATATATATATATATATATATATATACACACACACAGTATAATATATGTAGACTGTTTGTTCAGGCCCCCTAGTGGTCTCTAGTATGACTATTGAGCTTTCGTGTTAAGCAAATAGTGTCAGTCTGAAACAGAACAGTCTTGTTGCCCCGGGACTTGTTTACAGCCTGCCGGAACTCCCGACATTGTATTTGGGAAATCAGAACCAAATATTCTTCATGTTCCAACAATGGGTAGAAACTATGACCATGAACTAGAAACCATGATCTATTTTGGTACATGTCTGTCCTTTCATTTAAGTGAGTCATTGGTGTGCAGAACTTAACATTTTGGAACAGTAAGACTTAAACTGGAAATTACACTATTTGTTCTGAGCCAGTATAATGCACAAATGTTGTTGTAATACTGAACCAAATGATGTGTGGCATTAAACAGTCATATTCAGATTTTGAAGATAGGTGAGCCAGTAAGAAATGTTCAAGGTCTGTTAGGAACCGACTGACTGTGATACACACTTATAAAATGGTTCAAATAGACAACACGGACAGTTAAAATACAATATGAGTACAGGTCACAGGCAGAGTTGTTAGCTACATGAATCTAAATGTTCATCTATAGAAGCAAAATGTATTTGTTATCACAGAACAATTATGTACAGTTGCAATCAAAATTATTCAACCCCCATTGCAAATCAGGTTTATTGTCAAAATTTACAGACTTTCAGCTGTTTGCAATGAACAAATCAAACAAAAGCAATTGAAATAGTTCAACACAACGAATGCTTCAAGTGGTTTCCCCAAATTCAACTGAAAGTGCAACTTATAATGACTTCTCCAGTCTCAAAATTATTCAACCCCCTGAATAGAATCCCTCACAACAGCACAAATATGCAAAACAGGTGTTGTCTCAAGCACACTTGATGCAACTAATCAAGGGCTTCATTAGTTGCACCAGGTGTGCTTGAGCTGGAACACATGAAATACCTGAACTGGCTTTTGAGTTTGAGGGGTTTGTTGAATGTTGCGTTTGACTGCATGTCAGAAATATGGCTAGGTCAAAAGAATGGTCCAAAAAGAGAAGATATCATCGCCCTTCACAAACAAGAAACAGGATACAAAAAGATGGTGAAGGTACTGAATGTTCCTAGAGACACCGTTGGAAGCATAGTTCGCAAGTTCAAAGTTAAGGGAACAGTGGTTACACTACCTGGACGGGGCAGAAAAAGGAAGTTATCAACGGCTGCAACCAAATTTCCGAGAAGCAGGTTGTGAAAAACCTTCGAGTGACTGCAAAAGACCTGCAGCAAGACTTGGTGGCAACAGACAATGAGGTTTCGAAGAAGAAGAAGAAGTTTTATTTATATAGCGCCTTTCCAAAGCTCAAGGTTGCAGTATATATCAAATCCATAAAATACATACAAATATATACAACACAAGGAAGAAAAGAAAGAGGGAGAGGGAAAAAATCATTGAAAGTACATTTTAAACAGATACGTTTTTAGCTGGGTCTTGAAACTAGTCAGAGTAGTAATGTTACGGAGAGTAAGAGGTAGTGAGTTCCACAGTTTCAGAGCAGCGACACAGAATGACCTTCCACCTGCAGTGGACAGCCGAAATCTAGGTATGTGGACAAGAGGCCAAGTTCTGATGATCTAAGGGACCGGGTAGGGCAGTATGGGTGAAGTAAGTCAGACAAGTAAGGAGGGGCAAGACCATTTAGTGTCTTGAATGTTAGATGTAGTATCTTAAGTTGAATATGTGATACCACAGGTAGCCAGTGGAGATCATACAGGAGAGGAGTGATATGAACAGAGCACCTGGTGGAGGTGAGAACCCTTGCAGCTGAATTTTAAACATACTGTAATCTTGAAATGTGTTTTTTGGGCAAGCCAGTAAATAGGGCAATACAATAATCCAGACATGAAGTGATTAGTGCATGAACTATGATTTCAGCATCAGTCAGAGTGAGAGAGGATTGAAGACACACAATATTACGTAGGTGGTAAAAAGAGTTTTTAACTATAGCGTTAATATGGGAATCAAAAGAGAGAGTTGTGTCAAATACAACACCAAGATTACGGGCAGAGGAGGAAGATTTAACAGGAACCCCATCAATATCAAATGACATATCCATCCTATTGCCTGAGGTAGTCGAACCAATAAACAATATTTCAGCTTTCTTATCATTCAATTTTAAAAAGTTCAGGGACATCCAGTGTTTGATGTCCCTAATACATGCAGTGAGTGAATCAGAGAAGGATGAGTTATCAGAGCTGGTGGTAAGGTAAATTTGGATGTCATCAGCATAACAATGAAATTGAAGTCCATGCCTGCGTATGATGTCACCAAGTGGATACATATAAGTGATAAACAGTAGTGGCACAAGAATGGAACCTTGAGGAACAACCTGCGTCTGAGGAGCAGTGGCGGATTTGCACCCTTCAATAGTGATATAATACTTTCTGTCATTGAGGTACGAGGTGAGCCAGGAGAGAGCTGGACCAGTGATGCCGATTTCAGAGAGACGATAGATAAGTATATCATGAATGACAGTGTCAAATGCAGGGCTTAGATCAAGGAGAATTTAAATATTTATTAACCCGAAATCAATGGACAGGAGAATGTCATTAACCACACGAAAAAGAGCAGTTTCAGTGCTGGGAGATGGATGAAATCCAGACTAGAAAGGTTCAAAGAGACCATTTGCATCTAAGTAAGACCTTAATTGTGAGGCCACTACTTTTTCCAAAATTTTACTTAACAATGGTAAGTTTGAGATTGGTCTGTAATTCATATTTTGATGATCAAGGCCAGATTTCTTAAGAATGGGAGTCACCGCAGCAGTTTTTAGTTCTGCTGGAACAGTACCAGATGCTAGGCTACAGTTTCTCAAATGAGTTATGGAGGGTGAGACTTTGGAAACACATTTTTAGCAAAGTAGTAGATGCAGGGTCAAGCTGATAGGATGTAGAATTGGACTTCATAATCAGATCACCTACAGCAGAGGGTGTAGTGGAAGTGAAAGCAGAGAAGGAGCACTCTGAGTGAGCTATCCTAAAGTCAACATGTGGGGCACCTGTATGAGGGGTATATTTGCAATGGATTCAGTGGTTGTCTTCAGTTTGTCCGAAAAAAAATTGAGAAAAACTATTGACAAGCTTCTCAGAGCCAGAGATAGCATGCTGTAGAGGGTTAGTGAGCTTCTTTACCATAGCAAAAAGTTATTTGGATCTGCAAGTAGAGTTCCTAATAGTGTAGGAGAGATATGAAGAATGAGTGGCCATGAGAGCTATGCGGTAGATATGCAAATGTTCTTTAAAGGCCAGAGAGTACGGACAGTAAGTCCAGTTTTCCCGACCTTTAGCTTTCATAGCTCGAGGTTCAGGAGTGAACCAGGGTGAGATATGAGTGGATGGAACCAGTCTGGTTTTTACATAGTAATAGTAAGGAGTCTGACAAAGGAGAAGCCCTTACTGACACAGAGAAAGCTGATAGGTTCACAGAACTGATGTTATGGTAAGTGAGCATTTTTTTAGTAAGCAGTAAAGATATAAGAAAACTAAAGCTGAAATTTAAAAGTTTATGATCAGAGAAAGCAAAATCAGAACCAGTGCCAGAGACATTATATAAACCAGATGTACAGATGAGATCCAGTATATGATCCCTGGAGTGAGTAGCAAAAGTAACATGTTGGATTAGATTGAAACAATCCAATACAGACATTAATTCATTGCACTGCACAGTATAAACTGTGCGTGCATATTAAACAGCAGCGCATATATTTATTGAATCCTTATATAGTGAAGTCACCCTGACAAACAACATGTTTCATTTTCTTAATTTAAAACCCTTGTTCATGTTTTGCAAGCAAACACATTTACGGCATCTGTTTCACAAACATGGACAAGGGAAGCTAAACATACATTTGGAATCGAAACTTTTTTTGTTGTTGTTGAACTTGTTTGGCTTGGCTCGCCAAACTTTTTCATAATTTCTCTCCATCATTGTCCACAAACATGAGTCAGCAAAAATCAATGGACTGAACCAATCATAAGTAGGGTCTTTGATAGTGGTGGCCTACTACATTTATGACTGTGTGTGTGTGTGTGTGTGTGTGTGTGTGTGAGACCTGTCAGAGCATGCACAATGCGAGAAAAGTGGAATAGAAAAAACAAACAAACAAACAGACAAATGACAACAACAACAACAACAATAATAATAATAAAAACAGGCAGCACAAGCAGAGGAAAATGGATTGGCCCACTGGGGAAAAAATCCCAAACTTTTTTATTTTCCAAAAGCCCCAGGTTCTGTTTTTTGTTTCATATATATATATATATATATATATATATATATATATATATATATATATATATATATATATATAAAGCCCAGGGTGATCGTGTTAATAGATAGTAAGTGATAAATGTGGCCTTGGTGGTCAGATTTGTCACATCAGCACATCAACTATCTACTGAATGCTACATATTCTTGCACTACAAATCTCAAACTCCTGCACTGAGAAAGAAAGCAGAAAGCAGTAAACATAGCAAAGGACTGTTAAACATGCTCTCCAGTAGTGTTTTTCTCTATCTCAAGGTTCAAAAGTGTGTAGAGTGAACAAAAGATATTACTTTTAAAAGCAGATGTAAAGTTACCTACATTAAAAAAAAATGTTACAAGGGTAACAAAGCTTAGACTTGGCAAAACTGGTGAAAATTAGGTATTTAACGGGTAAATAGGTGAAATTGAATAAGATTTGAGTGATTTTTTATTTTTTTATTTTTTTAACTCATTGAGCCCACCCCCTTCCCTGCCCATGTACACAAAGTCTTCTCATAATGGTTTATGAGAATGTTCACGAATGCCCTTCTTTTTTCTTTCTTTTTTATATATAATTATGAGCTCTAAACTCTGATATTATAATATTTTAGAAAGTAAAATGTCTGTTAAAAACCTTAAAAGTCTAAGGTTTGGGAATGTTTTGCTTATGTACAGTGCTTCTGCTAAGATTTCAGGTTACTTCCTGTTCTTGTGTCTCGGCAGATTATTAGAAAATGTAGCTAGGGTTAGAGGAAGTACAGTAGCATACTCCTGGATGGTAATACAACCCCATTTGCATAAAAGTTGGGATTTTTTCTAAAATGCAATAAAAACAAAAAAAATCTGTGATTTGTCAAGTCTCTTGAAACTTTAATTAACTGACAAAAGTACAAAGAAAAGATATTCAATGTTTTCACTGACCAATTTAACTGTATTTTGAAAATGTAAACAAATTTAAGTTGGGACAGAGGCATGTTTATCACTGTGTTACATCACTCTTCCTGTTAATTGCACTTTTTAAGTTAATTAAAGTTTGAAGAGACTTGACAAATCACAGATTTTTGTTTTTATTGCATTTTAGAAAAAAATCCCAACTTTTATGGAAATGGGGTTGTATGTAATAGCACATTACAGGGTAATGGCAAGAAAATGTATTATTCTTTCTATACTCTGTGGTAAAAATATGGGGAAAATAGTTTTTAAAGCATTAGTAGTAGCATTAGGTACAGGTAGAAATCTTATAGGTATGTTCTAGTTAGAAACTTTTACAATTATGCAGTAACAAAATGCTTCATTTTCATGAACAATGTGACCAAGGCATTTTGCTGAAGGATGCTTCAAAACAGAAAAATGATTAATTTATTTTGGGATTGATTTTTAACCTAATGAAACCTCTCCAAAGAGCAGCCTAATTACAGGCGTGGGTTGCTGCTGTAGGTTTTTCTGCTGCACACCTTTTCCATTTATTTGTGCAGGTCTGTACCTGCTTCTCTCTCCACTTGTCTTTCAGTTGTCAGTGTTCAGATTTTTGGGATATTTTTATCTCCAACTAAACCTCCAATTCAGATAGTACTTCATCACAGCTCCTTTAACGATTGGCGTGAAGTCGGTGATGCCTTGAGCAACAATTTTAACTTTTAATAATTGTTATCTCTTACATCTGAAGTTGGCTTCCTATTAGATAGTGTCATATTGGGATTTTCCGTTTCCCCTTTAAAAATCCGTAGATGTTTAAAGGGGAAACGGAAGATCCAGTAGATGTTGCTTTGAAGAGCATTAATATCACTTACACAAAGCTGTAAATGCTCTGAATAAAAGGGAAAAATCTACTTATTTCTTTTGCTGTTATCTTCACAAATTGGACAGTCACCTATGAGATACAGTGTAGCATCAAAATTTTACTTGTGTAAGTACAATGTATATTTTACAGATAAAAAAAGTAACATAAACATAATGAAAAAAAAAACCCTCAATGGTTTCATATTGTATGATCTAGGATGTATGATTTCACTGACAAAAAAGACACATATTGTTTAGTTAAAGTCATGCTCATTAAAGTATTTTTTTTATTCTAATACAAAGTGGGAGATTGTTACATTTGATCCCCCTCTAATAAAAGTAGGGGCGCAGCTTCTCACTTTTGCTACAAAAAAACCTCATTACCCCAACCCATGTACCCATGATGAACACAAATATCCATGTTTTACTATCTCACTGTTTCATATCATGTTCTTAAGTGAATTGTGTACTAATTCCAGCTGGCTCAACTTCACGTGCACCAGTTTGCCAGAGGGATTTGTTCACTTGCATAACTAACATATGATCTCAATGTTCACGTGAGCTCAATGTTCTAACCTGTTCAGAATGCAGTCATATCTGCAGGAATCAAGATAAAGGCACAGATTACTATTATATTACGTGGCTTAAAGTAGACTTATAGCTCAACTAAATCAAATATGACTTTGCTGTGAAGCTATTTACAGTTTTTATACTCTTAGGGAAAAGATCAAATCTACAGACCTTCAGGGTTTTTTGGTTGTCCCTCTAGAGCAGGGGTGTCCAATCTTATCTGCAAAGGGCTGGTGTGGGTGCAGGTTTTCATTCCAATCAAGCAGGAGCCACACCTGATTCCACCTGTTTAATCAGTCATGGCTTTCAAAAGACTTAGGTGTGGTTTCTACTTGGTTAGGATGAAAACCTGCACCCACACCAGCCCTTTGCGGATAATATTGGACAGCCCTGCTCTGGAGGAACCCTTAAAGATTCTCTGTACAACCCTGTATAAAATGTATATAATGCAATGATTTGCAAATCTCATAAACTCATATGTTATTCACAAAAGTACATAGAAAACATCAAATAGTTCACTGAGTAAATGTACCATTTTAAGAAAAAAATATGGTAATTTTGAATTTGATGGCCGCAACATGTCTCAAAAAAGTCAGGACGGGGGCAACAAAAGGCTGGAAAAGTAAGTGTTACTAAAAAGAAACAGCTGGAGGAACATTTTGCAACAAATTAGGTTAATTGGCAACAGGTCAGTCACATGATTGGGTATAAAAAGAGTATCTTAGAGAGGCAGAGTCTCTCAGAAGTAAAGATGGGATGGAATCTGGATGGAAGCATATGTTGCTCTAAAACCTGTATATGCCAGCATTGATGGTGCCTTTCCAGATATGCAAGCTGCCCATTCCATAGGCACCAATGCACCCCCATGGCCACAGAACAGTTTTCCACTTTGTCTCAGTCCATTTTAAATGAGCTTTGCCCCAGAGAAGACGGCGGCGTTTCTAGATCATGTTCACATATGGCTTCTGCTTTGCATGATGTGGTTTAACCAGCATTTGTGGATGGCACGGCGAACTGTGTTCACAGACAATGAGTTCTGGAGGTGTTTCTGAGCCCATGCAGTGATTTCCATTACAGAATCATGTCTGTTTTTAATGCAGTGCCGCCTGAGGGCCCAAAGATCATGGGCAAGAAATATTTTACCCTTTTCCCTTGCGCAGAGAGATTTTTCCAGATTCTCAGAATCTTTTGATGATATTATGTACTGTACATGATGAGATATTCATAGTCTTCGCAATTTTACATCGAGGAACATTATTCTGAAATTGTTCCACAAATTGTAGACGCAGTTTTTCGCTGAGCTTTACTTCTGAAAGACTCTACCTCTCTAAGATACTGTTTTTATACCCAGTCATGTTACTGACCTGTTGCCAGTTAACCTCCAGCTGTTTCTTTTTAGTAACATTTACTTTTCCAGCCTTTTGTTGCCCCCGTCCCAACTTTTTTGAGACGTGTTGCTGACATCAAATTCAAAATTACCTTATTTTTTTCTTAAAATTGTACATTTCCTCAGTTTAAACATTTGATATGTTTTCTATGTTGTATTGTGAATAACATATGGGCTTATGAGATTTGCTGATCATTGGATTTTGTATTTATTTACATTTTACACAGCGAACCCTTGAAGAACTCTAATTACTGTACCTAAGAACATCTACACATTGTCTTCCAGTGTGTAAACATGAAAATGACATGCTTTGTCCTGCAGGTTATGTGCTCTTGCATCAGCATACATATTTGGCCTCACCATCTCTGCAGTGGAGTTGACCACAATCAACAGCACTGCAATAAAGACTGCTTATTGTGTTGGCTGGGATGAACATTTAACTTTCAGTGCCCTTAGGCTCGCTAGGACTGGGCAACCTCTTTATCTCTCTCTTTCTCTCTCTCTCACTCTCTCTCTCTCCCTCTCTCTCTCTGGCTGTTTGCACTAAATTGGATTTTCTCTAATGTCTAATGTCACTGGAGCTCAGAGCAGTGCACCAGCCACCCTGTTGTTGTCATCTAATTAGATTCGATTTCCCCAACCTGAAATGCTCTTAAAAGCTAATCAAGGTCTTTGAGGTATAGCCTGGTCCATAACATGGCTCTCAGTCATAGCCCGGTAGCCATACAGCCCTATAGTGATGCCCCCTTTTTATCAATCCCAACCCCACAAATGGACATTAGTGGGTCAAGTTCTGATAAACTGTCCTGCCCTTTCAGGAAGCTACTCAGTTTTCCATACCGACCACTGCTCTGTTTTAAATCTCCTGTTTACCATCAGGTAACTGACCAATGGGCAGCTGCATGCAGTGCTGTCTATTCTGTACATAAAGTCATACATGATGAAATACTGTGTCTCCAATCTCTCAAAATTTTTGCATTTGTAAAAAGAAATTACAATGTGTAATGAGTCTGTGCTTATGATAGCCTCAGATTCCTGTTCTTGGCTGACAGGAGTGGAACCCTATGTGATGTTCTGCTGTTGTAGCCCATCCACCTCAAGAGTTGACATGTGCATTCTGAACTGCATTTCTGCTCACCACGGTTGTATAGAGTGCTTATTTGAGTTACTATATCCTTCTTGTCAGCTTAAACCAGTCCGGATATTCTCGTCTGTCCTCTTTCATCAACAAGGCGTTATTTCTTTACGGAATTACCACTCACTAGATGTTTATCATTTTTCACACCATTTTGTGTGAAACACTTATGAAAATCTCAGGAGATCATCAGTTTCTGAAATACTCAGAAAAGCCTATCTGGCACCAAGTCACTAAGATTTTAAAATATGAACATTGCATGGTGTATTTTGTACATATTTCTAGCAGCATGGTGCTTGTGGAAAGCAGCATTATCAGATAAGATTATGGTTTCTGTGCACATCACTGTTACTTCCCCCTTCTAGCTAGTGTAAAACAATATACTGATCAACAGAGCATGGCACTGCAACCTGCAGAAACAGGCTTAATAATCAGGTCACATCAGGTTTAATAAAATAGATTAAAATTAGCTTTACTGTCCTGGCATTTAACTGCTTACTATCATATAGTGGCATTTTATAGACCATTTAGTGTAATGGGTTTTGCCAGTGAAGCTCAGTAAAAGATCGGTTTAACTTTGCTGTATTTTTCCATTTATAATGTTGTTGGCTTTTCCGTGCCCACATGCAAGAAATGAGCATTATAAAAGTGTGTTAATTAGATGAAGCTCTCAATGATAAAAAAACAAAAACAAATTCTAAGTATGTGCAGTTTTGCTCATGCATGAAGAGGAGTGCTAAGTTACATCAGTTTCTATAATTTGGCTAAAATGGGAGCTGATGTAAGCAGATGGCTAAATCTAGTTGGTCCATAGATAGACCTGAAGATTTGGAGGTTACTTAAGTTCTTCCTTTTATAGTTATTGGTGCATTCACCACAGAAGCTACAGTATAGCTAACTGTCAGTTATGAAAATGAGTGATGGGGCTTTAAACTATGCCTTTCATATTTACTGTATACTGTATTGTATACTGTATATTTATGTAGGGTGAATATATCTTTTAAAAATTTACTGTAGTTAAAGTTAAAGTTAATATTATAAATGGCTATATGAACTATGAATTGATCACAAGGACAGTCTGCTCCTTGCCATAGTAAATGTAATCATTAAAACTGTATTGCATAAAAACAATGCTCATGGATCTACGTTTTTCTATATACAGTATTTTTTGTGTATATTTTTGTAAGTGGAAATATAGTTTCTTGTAATTGGTGAGATCCAACCTACAGGTCAACGTAACAAAAGCTAAACCAAAACACCAACAACAAAAATAACCCTCAGCCAAAATAAAAGATTTAACTACAACTTTATACATATTTTTGTAAACATGCCACCAGTGATACTGGTACATGATTTTATCAACACATTCCATTTGATAAAAAAAAAAATCAGCCAAACTATTTATTTTAAACAAATATCAATATAGCATCTATTATAAACGTAAGTGTGACATCACTGTATACATCAAATATACTGTCGGGTCCATAAGTATATGGACAGTGACACAATTTTCGTATTTTTTCTTTGTACACCACCACAATTGATTTGAAATGAAGCAATCAAGATGTGATTGAGGTATAGACTTTCAGCTTTAATTCAAGCTTTAACAAAAATATGGCACTAACCATTTAGGAATTATAGCCATTTTTTACAGAGTCCCTCCATTTCCACAGGCTCAAAAGTAATTGGACAATCAACTGATTAGTAGTTTCATAGCCATGATAGGATGGCGTGTCACAGTACAGATGGATAATGACCCAAAACGTACCACGAAAGCAACCCAAGGGCTTCTTAAGGCAAAGAAATTAAATGTTCTTAAATGTCCAATACTTCAACCCAATTGAGTATGCCTTTCACTTTCTAAAGTCAAAACTGAAGGCAGAAGGACCCACAAACAAGCAGCAACTGAAGGCGGCTGCAGTAAAGGCCTGGCAAAGCATCCTAAGGGAGGAAACTCAGCATTTGGTGGTGTCCATGGGTTCCAGACCTCAGGCAGTCAATGACTGCAAAGGATTTTCATCCAAGTATTAAAAATAATCTTAATATTAATGATTGTTAGTTTGTCCAATTACTTTTGAGCCTGTGAAAATGGAGGGACTCCGTAAAAAATAGCTTCAATTCCTAAACGGCTGATGCAATATTTTTGTTAAACCCCTTGAATTAAAGCTGAAAATCTACACTTCAATCACATCTTGCTTTTTTAACTCTTTTTTAACTAAAAAAAATTACAATAATTGTGCCACTGTCCAAATACTTATGGACCTGACTGTATGCTGTTTAAAATTTATGCACCTTGAACGCCTATTTTTTGTTCTGCACAAAACTACCACCAGGAAGAAGCTGAATATTTTATTGCTACCATAGACTATAATTTTCCTGAGACGTTCTTGAGATCAGTAATTAATGGAAATCATGACAGAAATAACTCCAGTGAGTGATTTTTTGATTTGCAGTTTCACAAATACCACTGAACATGTTTGAGCCAGGGTACACAAAAGAACTGTGGCATTGATAATAGCAATAAGACCTCAAATTGCAATTTCCTGTATTTAACACCTAATGGGAAAGCATGGAATAATAATAATAATAATAATAATAATAATAATAATAATAATAATAATAATAATAAATTGAGCCAAATATCTAAAATGCAAGGCTCAAGTTGTTATCTCTGGATACATTAAAAATGAATGATATTAAAACACAAAAGTGAAAGCTGGCTACATCTCTAGCTACCTCATTTCACTTCTGACTTCTCTTTTCAGGAGAAATGTGAAGGAAAGGTGAAGTAACAAAGCTATACATTCTTAGGAAACAGTAAAGACATTAAAGCCATTAGCTTTAAAACACAAGTACATTGCACTTCACAGGCATTCTTCAACTTGGTTTTGTTTTTTTTTGTTTTTTTATTAGGCAAACAATTTCACATTGCATTTTAGACTCAGACTTTATACCACTAATAAATGCTTGTTTGTGGTGAAAATTCCCTGATAATCGTATACTGTGAATTGTTACAGAACATTGATGAATGTAAACATGACACCCTGCAAAACTGAAATTTAACACCCTTGAAATCTAAAAAAAAAAGAAAAAGATGTGCCTTTTAGATGTTTCTTTACCCCCGTGGTATCACCACTTATTAACTTTTAAAACTGTTTGAATGAAGATCACCAAAGTGAGTGGTATATCTAAGGTAAATAAGTATATCTGGTTAGTTTTCATTTTTCATTTCATTGTCTCTGTACGTGTACACTGCACAATGACAATAAAGTTGAATCTCTTATCTCTCTTTTGGTCCCAGAATGAGGCATGAGGTAACAAACCAGGGCAAGGTACACACATTCATAACAAAATGCTGAGAATTATGGGACACGTACAATACTGCATCATATCTATTGGTGTGTTGGTTTTACTTTTATTGGATTTGTTTATAGACCTATTTTTTTTTTTTTTTTTTTTTTTTAAATCTACACTATATGGACAAAAGTATGTAGACACCTGTATGTGGTTCCTCCCCAAACTGTTGCCACAAAGTTGGAAGGACACAATTGTATAGAATTTATTTGTATGCTGTAGAATTACAATTTCCCTTCACTGGAACTAAGAGACCCAAACCTGTTCCAACATGACAGTGGCCCTGTGCACAAAGTGAGCTCCATGAAGACCTGGTGTGTGAAGTTTGGAGTGGAAGAACTTGAGTGTCCTGCACAGAGCCCTGACCTCAACCCCACTGAACACCTTTGGGATGAACAGGAACACCGAGTGCATCCCAGACCTCCTCAGCCAATATCGGTACCTGATCTCACTAATGCTCTTGTGGCTGAATGATCAAAAATCCCCACAGCCATGCTCCAAAATCTAGTGGAAAGCCTTCCCAGAAGAGTGGAGCTTATTAACAGCAAAGGGAGGACCAACTCCATATTAATACCCATGGTTTTGGAATTGGATGTTCAACAAGCACATATGGCTGCATTGGTTGGGTGTCTGCATACTTTTTTGGCCATATATTATAGCTCAGTCTGCTTCCTTATTCCTAATATAACTTACTATACTTTTGCTGTTAAATGGTTGTCTCAGCTGGGCTAATTGGTGGCATTTTGTGAGGGTTCCTCAACTTTTCGTAAATGCTTTTGCATGAAATCAAGTTAAAATAGTGGCTTTTAAAAAGGTCAGATATGAACTGTGTTGTATGGAGCATTGCTAAGGATATTTAATTCTTAATAATTAGATAGCAACATCAAGCTGAAGCTGCTGTGCTGGTCTTGTAGTACACACACACACACACACACACACACACACACACACACACACACACACACACACACACACACACACACACACACACACACACACATATATATATATATATATATATATATATATATATATATATATATATATAGTACTTACTTATTTTCAGTGAAGCCAGAGCTTTAGAGGAGGAAACAACAGAAGTGGAGCATATTAATTGTCCAAAGAGCCTAATATGATTAGGTCTATAGATGTGAGATAACATTGGGACTGATTTGATCTCCAGGCTTTAACTACCAGCTCTCTTTTGTAGCACTTTATTCGTTTCATGGTTTTCCACTTTTAAAAAGCTTTTTTTTTTTTTACCTTCCAACAGAAAAAGTAATTAGGACTTGTGTGGATTAATCATGATTTACCACTGAACATCGTTCTGCACTTCTGTTTCCAATTAAACAAACACTGCATATATTTTTAGCAATGTTTTGTTATGTGATCTGTGATTGACACTGAGCATGATGACACGGTGTTTAAAGTCTATAAGTTGGGTTTTGTAACAAAAACACAGTAGCGATTAATGGCTGAGTCATCGCGTCCTCCTACACACATTAGACAAACAAACACATTAAAAAAATCACTTTCATTCACAATGAAGTTTACTGTCAGTGCTTAGTATGAACCCTCTCACTTGTAGCAGGTAGCAGTTGCCTGGATACGGGTTTTGTTATCTAGACGGTGCTTTTGCCAGTCTCTCTCTCTCTCTCTCTCTCTCTCTCTCTCTCTCTCTCTCTCTCTCTCTCTCTCTCTCTCTCTCTCTCTCTCTCTCCTCATGTTCATCCATGAACATACCAAACCCCTACAAACTTTTCATACTGCTTGGTTGGTAGACTAGCAGTGATTACATTGCAGTAGTAATTGCTTCCTTTATTTATCGTAAAGAAACTGTATAAAAACAAAACTCTTTGGTCATATGAATGACTGGTTTTGAAAGGGTCATGCATGGGATGCTGTGAATCGCTGGCATTGTGATTTATTGTGGCGAACAGCATGGCCTGTTCATTTGGTTATCCATCCATCCATCCATTTTCTGTACTGCTTATCCTCCACAGGGTCACAGGGAGCCTAGAGCCTATCCCAGGGGACTCGGGGCACAAGGCAGGGGACACCCTGGGTAACAACACATTTACACACCACAGACAATATAGAGATGCCAGTCAGCCTACAGTGCATGTCCTTGGACTGGGGGAGGAAACCAGAGTACAAGGAGGAAACCCCCAAAGCACGGGGAGAACATGCACACTCTGCGCACACATGGCAGAGGCGGGAATCAGAGCATACCTTAGAACAATATCTCTGTTTATATTCTCTATCGCATTCTGGTGCTGTTTCATATTACTTTTTAATGATCAGGCTGTGTTGGGCAGTCAGTGAATAGAGATCACAGGAGATGTCTTAAACCAATGTGTTTTGGTGAAGTATAGTTTTGCGTGCCAATATTTGCAAGAATGGCCCAGACAACATGCGGACAGACATCTTCGTCTTTGAAATTTGTCCATGTTTTGTCTGATGTAATCTGTATTAGGAGGTTTTTTTTTTAAAAAAAAGCATTTTGTTGTTTTGTAAAGTATTATTGCCTTGTGCATCTGTGTGTGTACGTGCACATTTGTGCGTTCGTGTTGTCATTACCAGCGCCACTTTCATTTCAGTAATGTTTCCCTGATGCTCCCTTTGTGTAGGTGAGTCATTGTGCTAAATCAGTCTCAGAGGGACTCAGGTTCAGGCAGAAGAGCTCGGTTAGACCACCCGCCTCCTCCTCTACCTCCACTCCATGCTATTACCGTAATTACTCTACATTTCCAGCCGCTGTTGTACACAGAGCTGCACACAGCAGGAGAGAGTGCCAGAGAACGCTGGCACAGCTGCAAACATTTGTGAAAAATGTGTTTCGGGGTTGTAGCGGGTTGGTCCTGAATTGGTTTCTAGCTGAAGTGGCAAAATGATAGAGGATGGAGGTTCAGCTTGTCTCTCCATCTCCTGGCAGATCTCTCAGGTGAGCGATCGGTAAGTGCTGTGGGTTTTGCAGTTGTGGCTTGTAGTTTAGGTGTTTTGGTTCCTCACTGTCTCCAGATGTTGTTATAGACGTTGACAGGTAATCTCAGTGCTTTTGACTTTAATAATCATCTTTTTGGCTTAATTATTTCTTTCTGCTTTTTTTGCTAAGAGAGTCATAACAAATGTTACCTGGACGATATATTTCAGTTGAATTACTTACACTAAATCATTTTTTGTGAGTACGGAAACATGTTTATGTATGTGTGTTTGGGGATGGGGGGCACATATTTTTATATCTTGGTGCGGTGCCCCCACAAGGATAGGAATATCTGATGCTTTTGACAGTTTTGACAAGGCAAACTGCTTCTTTACAAAAACTGCAGCTTTTATTTAAGCAAATCAAAAGAGTTGAATAATCTGATCTAGTGTACTGCATAATCCAATTGTCAGCCTAATTTCCTGTTATTCTCTTCACTCTGGTCTCTCTCTCTCTCTCTCACACACACACACACACACACACACACACACACACACACACACACACACACACACACACACACACCCTACCATATGCTACTGCTTGTTTTGTCTGTCCTGCTACTTTTTTATTTATTTATTTATTTATTTTAATCGATTAATCATTCTGGGATTCCTTAAGGTAGTGTTCATAGGGCTTCATAACCACTGATTAAGTTACATAAACCACCCTTCATGACTACTGATATTAACCTACATAAACATTTAAATGCTTATTCTAACGTGTGGCAGTTGACCAACAGACTCATCAATTCTGATATCAAGTTGACCTGAGCACTATAGATTTTGTGTTATGTTGTGTCATGAACGCATTTGCTCAGTGTTCTGTTATGTCAGTGTCATAAACATTAATACCAGACTCGCTCTAATTTAGGGTCAGAGAAAATCAGTCATTATGGTGTTATGGCTTTACCAGAGGTATTTATTTTACAAAATCATATAAATAATCAAATCAAACACACTTTAATTAGTGAGTGTTATACTGTTGACCTTCATTTACATTTACAGCATTTAGCAGATGCCTGACATTCTCTGTTGTCTATATTAAAAGCATAACCTAATGTAAGTTCAAATAGATTATGGTTTTGGAATACCATAAAGCTGAAGTCCTGAGAGAGCAGGTTTAGTATGGGATAGATCTTGTTGTTGTTCTTTTGGCTGCTCTTATTTGGGGTCACGACAGCACATCACTGGTCCACATATTTGCTTTGGAACAGGTTTTATGCTGGATGCCCTTCCTAATGCAACCCATTCATTTTATCCGTGCTTGGGACTGGCACTGAGAGTGCTCGTGCAACCCCCCAGTGGCTGGGTTGGTTACCTGGGAATCGAACCCGGGCAGCGGGATCTTTAGCTGCTGGACCACCAAGGAAGATTTAGTATGTGATAGTACAGCTTTCATTTTTTTGTCGGCAATCATCAGTGTTTTAAGTGGAGGGAGCACAACGTTGGAGTCATGTGGGATTACATGAGGAGATTCGACCAGAACCAAGTACTACCAGTGGAAAGTGTTGGAAATGTAGGAAAATAATCTATGTGATATGGCGTTGTTCACACAATCGCCTGTATGTTATGTACAGCTGAAGGATTAACAGTGACATCCACTAGACGGCACATCGGAGCCAAAACATCTCTGTCCATCAGGTTTCCAAGTTAAATGTTCACCGATTTCATGCACAGCGATGTTAAACACACTGATGAGCTAGCTGTCATCGTGATTGTTGTCATGATCTGTGTCTTAAATTCAAAAACTCTGACCTTATACTCCAAAAATATTTACTAATCCAGAACATTCACGAGACTGGTACACAAAACAGACATTTCAGTAGGTTTGAAGGTCGTCTTTTAAAGTTCAAACACTAACTATAATTGGAAAATCAGTTAGTATTGGTACTCAATAACGATTTAGAATAGATCAAGATGCACTAGTTTATGTAGATTATATATTGTTTAGAGACTATTGTTTAGGTAGATGGATGGGGAAATTTCTCTAATTTTTGCTGAATTGCCCTAGTGCAGAGTGCCAGGATAGTGAAAACGATTAAAATAGCACATACACTCTTCATTTAAATGTGGCTTGTTCAAATGAATCTTCCAGAAACATTTCAAAATAGGTGATGTTTAGTGGATTAAGCCTTTAAAAATGTATGTAGGTTTATGTCAGGTGTTCTTGTGACTTATGTAGCCCTATTTTTTAAGGTTTTAAATGTATTATGAAAATGTTTTTTTTTTTTAATAATTGCTATTATTTCAGCTGTATACTGAGCAGAGGAAAAATGCATGTACAGTATCTCACAAAAGTGAGTACACCCCTCACATTTTTGTAAATATTTTATTATATCTTTTCATGGGACAACACTGAAGAAATGACACTTTGCTACAATGTAAAGTAGTGAGTGTACAGCTTGTATAACAGTGTAAATTTGCTGTCCCCTCAAAATAACTCAACACAGCCATTAATGTCTAAACTGCTGGCAACAAAAGTGAGTACACCCCTAAGTGAAAATGTCCAAATTGGGCCCAAAGTGTCAATATTTTGTGCGGCCACCATTATTTTCCAGCACTGCCTAAGGAAACAAAAGACTGGCGAGGAGGTGGTTTGGGAACCACGGACTAAGAGCTACGGATATATCCAGATTAAGTTTAAACTAAATCTATTACTAAACTAAACTAATACTCCGTGCCGAAGCGGAAACGGAGCGGCGTATTTAAACATCCAGAAGCCCATGCACAATCAATAACACCTGAAACCAATAATTACACAGCATAAATGAGATGAACATGAACCAATAAGAATTAAGTAGGCGGAAACATGACACAAACCAAAACATGAGCACATGGGGAAACACAGAAGGCGGAGACATGACGTGAATGAAAACATAAACGCACATGGCAGAGGTAAACAAAACGTGAGTTTGTGAATGACAGTCCAGAGGGTTTTTTTGAATAGCGCTGTAATGCGCGCAGTGGAATGCGGAAGTATGTCGCTCGCTAGCTTCGCAGCGAGAGTGAGGGAGCGGGAACCTAACAATAGGATGTGCAAATGAGGACTCTTAATATCTATTAAATGGCATTGAAAAGCCAGGTCATTGAATCGGTACATTAACTCAAGAAGCAACATTTTCTGCATCAGGAATCTGCATCAACAGAATTGCAGTATAAACTTCATACTGAAATAGTCGAAAAAAGAAAATAATAAAACATGCCAAGATGAAGCTAATAATTTGAAAGACATACTGTAATAACATTTGCATTATTTGAATTTTCAGACCTAAACCCCATTATGGTATTTTGGCAGGACCTGAAATTGGTCCTAACATTAACAAAGTTAAAAGATCATGATGACATGAATGGGAATTTCTATACTTCTATTAAACACAGCACAACCACTTAACGTAAGCTCATACTTTTTAAAAACATTTTTCATTTATTCATTCATCTTCAGGAAGCATTTTGTATCCTGGTCAGGATTGCAGTATCACGCTGGGCGTGAAGCGGAAATACACCATAGATGGGATGCCAGTCTATCACAAGGCACCATGTACACACACACACACACACACACACACATTCTCACCTAGGAGCAATTTAGCATAGTTCATGATTTTGGGAAGTCAGAGGAAACTGGAGAACCCAGAGGAGAACAACACAGACGTGTGGAGAACATATGAACATGCATACAATCTCCACACTGACAGAAACCCGGACTCAGGATCAAACCGGGGACCCTGGAGTTGTGTGTGTCTGTGTGTGTGTGTGATTGGTATGAATTTTAAAACAGGTACCTAGAGGGGTGAGGGAAGTAGGTCTTACAGCAGTGTGGGTGGATTGTGTGTGCTGGTAAGATCTGTTGTGTGACCTCTGGTGTGCTCACTTCTCCGGCCTCTGCTTTCCAACCTCTGAGGCTGCTCTTTTCCTTACATGAATTTGATTTTCAGAGCAGTCAACCTTTTTTTAAATAGAGAATTAATGTAACATCTAAACAGTATTTAAGTTTTTGCTCATATTCTATATTAGTCTTATTTAATGACATAATATAACAATATAGCAATAATATAACTAAAATAATAATAAACACCAACATAATTTGTAAATCTACTCTTCTTAAATGTATATAATGTAACTGGATCACGCTAATACTAAATTAATTGATCACACACACTCTACATAATTTAAACTAGTAGATTAGATAAGTGTTTAAGTTCAATTTAGTACAACCCTGTTTCCAAAGAAGTTGGGACACTGTATAAAATGTAAATAAAAACAGAATGCAGTGATTTTCTAATCATTTAAAACCTACATTTAGTTGAAAATTGTACAAAGACAACATATCAAATGTTGAAACTGAGAAATGTTATTGTTTTTTTGAAAAATATGTGCTCTTTTTGAATTTGATGCCAGCAATACGTGTTGCATGACCTCTTCTTTTAACAACACTCTGTAAACATCTGGGAACTGAGGAAACCAATTGCTGTACTTTTGAAAACGAAATGTTTTCCCATTCTTGCTTGATATACTGTAGAATTTCACCTGCTCAACATTTTGTGGCCCCCTTTGTCAAATTTTTTGTTTCATAATGTGCCAAATGTTTTCAATGGGTGACACTGGGACTGGAATGCAAGCAAGCCAGTGTAGCACCTGGACTCTTTTACTATGGAGCCATGCTGTTGTAATACATGCAGAACGTTGTTTGGCATTGATTTGCTGATATAAGCAAGGCCTTCCCTACAAAAAAAAACGTTGTCTGGATGGCAGCACATGATGCTCCAAAACCTGTATACTATATATACACTGTAGTTCCGCATTAATCACAGATGTGAAAGTTATCCATGCTATGTGCACCATTGCACCCGCACACCATCACGGATGCTCACTTTTAAACTTTCCACTTTGCCTCAATACATCTTAAATGAGCTTGGGCCCAGAGAAGGTGGCAGTGTTTCTGGATCTTGTTATTATACCTTCTTTCGCTTCTTCTTCTTCTGGCTAGGGTGTCTATGGCACCCCATAGAACCGTCTGGTAAAAACTTGCTAAATTTGGCACACTATGGAACATTCTGACCAAATTTAGGCCAAGTGCTGCCAACATTCTAGCACCACCATTGGGTCAAATTTGGGGCTAATTTGGAAGTATGCTTATGGTCATTTTGAGCCCTGACACTAAACTTGGTAGGCATCTTCAAGACCATGACCTGAGGCTATGCAGCAAATTTTGTGCCAGTGTCACCTACAGGTCAAAGGTTACAGTAACATAAAATAAAGTTATGGTAGAGTTTTAACTTGGATTTGTGGATGCAGCAACGAACTGTGTTCACTGACAGTGGTTTTTGGAAGTGTTCCTTAATGCAGTGGGCCTGAAGATCACAGTCATTTAGTATTGGTTTTCGGCCTTGTCCCTTGCATACAGAGATTTCTTCTGAGTCTCTGAATCTTTTAATGATATTTTAATGTACCGTAGATTATGAAATCCCCAAATTCTTTGCAATTTTTATGTTGAGAAATGTTATTCTTAAATTGTTGAACTATTTGATCATGCAGTCTTTAACACTTAGTGATGAACCCCTCCCCATCTTTACTTCTGAAAATCTCATCATGTTACTGACCTATTGCCAATTAACCTAATTAGTTGTGAGATGTTCCACCAGATGTTTATTATTATTATTATTATTATTATTATTATTATTATTATTATTATTATTATTTATATATGTATTTTTTACAACTTTTCCAGTCTTTTGTTGCCCTGTCCCAACATTTACAGTTTCAACATTTTATATGTTGTTTTTGTACTATTTTCAATTAAATATAGGGTTTAAATGATTTGCAAATCATTTCATTCTGTTTTTATTTACATTTTACACAGCATCCCAACGTTTTTGGAAATGGGGTTGTATAAACAACGTAATCAGGTTTTGATGAGAATATACTATACATAATATTTTCTCTTAAACCTGACCTACCACACATTCCCTTTATTCAGTGTATATTTTGTCTTTTGAAACTTGGAAGAACAAACTTTGGAAAAAGACCAGGTGATGTTTTTCCAATTGTCAGCTGTCCAGTTTTAGTCAGATTTCTGTTCTTGACTGACAGGACCGAAACCCAATGTGCTGTTCTGCTTTTGTAGCCTGTTCGCCTCAATGTTTGGCATATTGTGCATTGGCATGTTGTGTGTTATCGTAGTCTTTCTGTCGGCCTCAACCAGTCTCCTGGTTCCCCCATTGTCCTCAGACCTCTCTCATCAACAAGGCGTCATTCCTTTACATAACTGGATAATTTTTGTTCTTTTTACTCTAGAGAGTAAGAAAATGAAACTTCCAGGAGATCTGCAGTTCCTGAAATACTCAAACCAGCCCATCTGTTACCAACAAAGTCACAGAGATCACGTTTTTTCTTTCTGATGTTTGATGTCAACATTAACTGAAGCTCTGGATCGTGATTTTATGCGTTGTGCCACTAACACACGAATTATTGCATGAAAGTAGAACAGGTGTTCCTATTAAAGTTAGAATCGATACTCTATACAAGCAATTTTTGTGTCTGAGGTTCAGTAGTTGTATCTCATTTCCATAATGCTAACCAGCTACATTAGTAGTAAGGCTATGTGTTTAAATGCAACACACACACACACACACACACACACACACACACACACACACACACACACACACACTGATAAAAATGCTGGTGGGTGGTGTGGTTTTTTTTTCTCAACAGCTTTTCAGGCCTCACACACTGACATAGCTCTCTCTCCATTTGTGACATTTGGTGAGAGTAAGCCTGGTTTCCATGGTGATGCATCTCTCTCTGCTTCCCTCCCTCCCTCTCTCTCTCCCTCTCCCCCCTCTCTCTTTCTCTCTCCCGCTCTCTCGCTCTCAGGCTTTGCAGGTGGATGTTCGGCAGTTGAACGTAAGCCTCCTGCGGACGTTCCGTGAAGGCGTGGCTGCTGCCCTGGACATTTCACCCCGACAAGTACACATCAACCGTCTGAATGTAAGAACACAACGCCGAGTTACTCCACTTTTTTTCTGTGATTTTCTCTGATTGCACTCTGTCTCTAGTTACTGTTTACCTGTTGCATGCTCACGTCCTCGCACTTTGTTGTGGTTTGTTTACGTCTTCTTGCACTGTCGATAGTAGGGTCCCATTCTACACTACTCTTCTATATGTATAATGAAACTTAACATAACCTTATGCCTGAAAGTACGGAAGTGTAAAACACAGACCTGAGGAATGCCTGAGCAGTTTTATGACAGAGGGCTTGCTCTTCTATTTGGCTTGTTGAACTCACAGCCTTGCATGAGATGGTATGAATAGTCACAATTTTAGTACTGTATATAAAATCATTCTTTCAAGTGTTTTAGAATTCAGTTCCTATTCAAGTTGACATTTAACTCTTAATATGAACCAAATGAATGAGCTATGAATGAGCAAACCTCATGTTTGCATTAAAAGTTATATTTCACTGTTAAGAACTATAACTTATTCAAGTTCACATGGAAAAAATAGGATACACAAAAATAGGATTCTATAGTATAATATAGTCTTTTATTTTATTTTACTTTCTCTTCCTTTATTAACTTTTATATATTGCTTATTATTTTTTTAAAATTGTTTTTAAATAACTTTTTATCTTAAAAAAAAAAAAAAAATATATATATATATATATATATATATATATATATATATATATATATATATATATATATATATATATTTTAGATTTTTTTCAAAACATTTTCTACACATGCCTCTGTTTTGTAGTTGCTGTTACTTCCCTTTCTGTAACTGTTCTATCTTTTGCATTCAAGTCCAGTGGGTTTGTATTGTCATTCCTCTTGTATACATTGGAATGAAATGTCATTTCTCCAGGACCATGGATCAGCATCAGTCATTCATCACTTTACTTACAAAACCATCGATATGATACGATGGTTAAAAAATGACATATTTAATAGCCACGTTTCCACACGTCAACCACTCTTCTTCCTGTGGTAGCGTTCTCTTTATTTATTTATTTTTTAAAAATAATATGATGTCCTATTTTCTGACATTTTATTTTTTTTCTTTCAGTTTTAGCAGTGCTGTATTTGTTTCATGCTGTAATGTGAATATGAGTGCAATATATCCTTTATAATAGTTACATTTTACACTTCAAAATGTACACCTCCAGGCACACTTACATGCATATTTATTCATTTGACAGCAAGTTTTATCGAATACATCTGACATTTGGTATGACATTTAGCTAAAGGTGCTGACATTAATACAAGAGACAAGAGTTGACAAAAAACAAAACAAAACAAAACAAAAAATAACGGAGAGGGAGGACTGAATGTGGCGATGCTAGTGCTAGTGGACCGGTTTGCTCCAAACATTAGTCATGAAGCTGTTAGTCAAACTATAAATACATACTATAAACACAAAAAATATACAATAATAATACAATAGTGCACAATAATCACCTCAGCAGGCAATAACGCAAGAATATACACGCACACACACTTCTTTTTTATTTCTACCATCGGCTGTATTTTTTACATTTTGGTTTATATTAATAATAGATGAGTGTTGATGTCCTGTTTCTTGATTTGCTCCTCATGTCTCCTCAGGAGCAGAAAAATGGCATCGAGTTGTACGTGTCGTCAGACAGGACGGGAGCATCGGAGCCAGTGTCCTCAGAGGAAGTGATCCGCTCGCTCAACATTAACACTCTGCACCGCAGCCTTGGTCCTTTCGGCATCACTGAGGTCTCCGCTGAGGTTTGTCGTTTACGCTCAGCGCGAATGAAAGAGCCTGAAGGAAGTTGCTTTTGGCTGTGATGTCTTGACGTCTTGTTATCTTTAAAACGGGCATTCAGACAAAGGGGGGGGATCTCACTTTCATATTAATCAAGTCATTAATCAAAACCAGCAAAACCAGCTCATCTCAAATCGTTCTTTGCTCTTAAGGTTCACATTAATAATAATGCATTTTTTATGTGCCTGCAAGGGCCACGGTGAAGCACTTTCTCATGAGCTGACATGTAAAATGTCTTCCAGAGTGGGAAGTTGAATGATTTAAACGAAGCAATTAGTAACCCTTCAGATAAAAGGAGCGTCTGTTCAAGCACCCTTCTGCAAAAGGCCGTGTTGCTTCGATGGCATCATTTAGCGATTA
The DNA here is from genome assembly GCA_023630585.1 of Cranoglanis bouderius. NCBI lineage: Eukaryota > Metazoa > Chordata > Actinopteri > Siluriformes > Cranoglanididae > Cranoglanis > Cranoglanis bouderius. The sequence goes on along the minus strand of CM042538.1, from coordinate 12,024,868 downwards.
ACATTACAAAACCAGAAGTGAATGTTCGCTCAGTCTGATAAACAGATTTTTTTTTTTCGCTAGAGAATATCATTTGCTTTACCACAGGAGTGTCATCCGCAGTTTAGACGCACTCAAATATCACTTTATTTTAATTCATAATAAGAGATACTATTGTGTAAATTAACAGAGGTTACATAAACCAACTCAAAGTGAAATGCTGGAAATTTCTAGCAAAAAGAGCAATTCGTGAATAAAACATATTACACTGGTTATCACTGTTTTTCAATTTACAGTGCCTTGCATAAGTATTCACCCCTTGCATCTTTCCACATTTTGTAGTGTTACAACCTGTTTTTATTGTGACACAAAGGTTAATTAAACAAAAAAGGAGGTTGCATAAGTCAAGCCATGACACTACCTCCACCATGTTTCACAGATGAGCCTGTATGTTTTGGATCATGAGCAGATCTTTTCTTTCTCCACACTTTGGCCTTTCCTTCAATTGGTAGAGGTTAATCTTGGTTCCAGAACTTTTGTGGCTCATCTCTGTATTTCTTTGCGAATTTCAATCTGGCTTTCTGATTCTGACTGCTGATGAGTGGTTTGCATCTTGTGGTATGGCCTCTATATTTCTGCTCTCGAAGTCTTCTTCAAACAGTGGATTGTGATACATTCACCCCTGGTGATGTCACTGAGTGTTGTTTTGGGTTTTTCTTCACAGCTCACACAATGTTTCTGTCATCAGCTGTTGTTGTTTTCTTTGGCCGACCCTTGCTCAGTACACCAGTGGTTTCTTTCTTTTTCAGGACATTCCAAATTGTTGCATTGGCTATGCCCAATGCCTCTGACTGATTTTCCCTCTTTTCTCAGGTTCAAAATGGATTGCTTTTCTCCCATAGACAGCTCTCTGATCTTCATCTTGGATTATCCTTTTTAACAACAAATGCAGTCTTCACTGGTGAAACTGAAGGCTAAAACCAAGAGCTATTTACTGTTTAAACGCCCGTACCAGGATATAAAAGCTGAAATTCTAAACTATTTTCTCATATTCAAACAAAATTAAATTTGCCTTGCCGTTCCAATAGTTTGGAAGGGACTGTATTTAGCTTTGTGTCACATATTATTTAACATGTCACATATCGTGTCACATTATCTAACGACTGGCACAGCTTCCTTCGGGGAAAAAACAACTTTAAAAAAAAATTGCAAAAGTATGTGAACCTTTGCTTTCAGTATCTGGTGTGACCCCCTTGTGCAGCAATAACTGCAACTAAACGTTTCCGGTAACTGTTGATCAGTCCTGCACATCAGCTTGGAGGAATTTTAGCTCATTCCTCAGTACAGAACAGCTTCAACTCTGGGATGTTGGTGAGTTTCCTTACATGAACTGCTTGCTTCAGGTCTGTCCACAACATTTCTATTGGATTAAGGTCAGGACATTGACTTGGCCATTCCAAACATTAACTTTGTTCTTCTTTACCATTCTTTGGTAGAATGATTTGCGTGTTTAGGGTCATTGTCTTGCTGCATGACCCACTTTCTCTTGGGTTTTCATGGCTTTCTTCTTGCAACCCTGCCATGTACACCATTGTTGTTCAGTGTTCTCCTGATGGTGGACTCATGAACATTAACCCAGTTACTCTGGGTTCCTTTGTGACCTCACGGACTATTACAAGTCTTGCTCTTGGAGTGATCTTTGTTGGCCGACCATTCCTGGGGAGGGTAACAATGGTCTTGAACTTTCCCCATTTGTACACAAGTGCATTGGTGGAGTCTTTAAAGATGATTTTGTAACCTTTTCCTGCCTGTTGAGCATCAACAACTCTTTTTCTGAGGTCTTCAGAAATCTCCTTTGTTCGTGCCATGATACACTTCCACAAACACGTGTTGTGAAGATCAGACTCTGATAGATCCTTAAAGAACCTGTTCTTTAAATAAAACAGGGCGCTCACTCACACCTGATTGTCATCCCATTGATTGAAAACACCTGACTCTAATTTCACCTTCAAATTAACTGCTAATCCTAGAGGTTCACATACTTTGGCCACTCACAGATATGTAATATTGGATCATTTCCCTCGATAAATAAATGAACAAGTATAATATTTTTGTCTCATTTGTTAATTGGGTTCTCTTTATCTACTTTTAGGACTTGTGTGAAAATCTGATGATGTTTTAGGTCATATTTATGCAGATATATAGACATTAAAGGGTTCACAAACTTTCAAGCACCACTGTAACAGGAAATACTAGATCCTTTGACGAGATTTAAGATATTTTCACTTGATGAGATCTTCCACTTGATAAGTCATTTCTTGCAGTGTGTACTTCAGCAAACTTCACGAAACATTCAGCTAGACTAGCATCGTTAGTTCGACACATTCTACTATAAAATGAACAAGCATGATGCTTTAAGAATCATCAAAAGTTTCTCTTTTGTAGTTGCCGGTGTGTCTTTCGAGTAGGCTGACAACAACCGTCATTTGTGGTGATTATTAGCTGCGCAGCATTGGCGGCGTGGCCTGATGAGGGGGCGAGAACATGACAGGACGCATGCTCCTCTCTTGCTCTGTTCCGGGGTTCAGAGGAAACTTCAGAGGGCTGTGTGTAGAGTGTGTGTGTTTGCAGGTTAGCCTGTGTTTGTTTTAGGGGCAGGTTAAGTGTGTGTGTGTGTGTGTTTGTGTGTGGGGGTGGTATGTGGGCAGGCCTAGGGGCGGAGTGAGCTTCCTCTCTCACTCCATATGTCAGAAGAAATTTGTCTCTTGAGTGCTGCACATGTTACTCCTTGCATCACCTGCATAGGCAGACAACAAAAACACGCGAGTGTGTGAGTGCGAGTCCGGGCTCGGGCGAGCCACCCGTGTCTGGACTGGTTGGTGAAGTTTCAGACTTGCTCACGCTCGCTGTTGGAGGTGAGCTGGGCAAAGATGATTGCTTCAAGGATTTGTTATTCAGCCAGTGTGTGTGTGTGTGTGTGTGTGTGTGTGTGTGTGTGTGTGTGTGTGTGTGTGTGTGTGTGTGTTTAAAGGATTTATCATTAATATATTTTCCTCTTTTCTCTAGAAAAATGTACTTCAAGGCCAGCATGAGAGGGACAACGTTTGGAGCAATGAAGGCTTCTATGTGGTGGTCATCTTCCTCACAATCTTCATCATCATTGTCACCTGTTTAATGGTAGGTTTGTCTCATTTTCCTTTTCACACACACACACACACACACACACACACACACACGCACACACACGTTCTCACTTTCTCATGGTCTTAACAACGGATTCACCGTAATGAGGATTTAGGATTGTGTAAAATTAGGCCACCTTCTAGAAGCTAGTGTGTGTGTGTGTGTGTGTGTGTGTGTGTGTGTGTGTGTGTGTGTGTGTGTGTGTGTGTGGCGTGGCCTCAAGTAAGACGTTGCCTAAGACGCTGAATATCCACCCACGCTTTGCACCTCTCTACCACTTCCTGCTTCACATGAATAATACATGCCTGTCTCGGAAGACGCGCAATGTTTTGGAGGGGGTTTGAGCTCAAATCTAAAAACGCATCTCAGATCAATGTCCTGAGGGGAACGCGCTGATATTTACGCATGTTTGCACATACATGCTTTTTTTCTTCTTCTCAAATTGCACAAATCAGAGATACACCTGAGTACAAAAAGGAGGAGAGAGCAAACAGGAGGAGCTGCAGAAGGAGAAAGAGGAGGCAAGAGAGAGAGAGTGTGAGACTGAAAGACTTGTGCGAGATAACAGAAAGTGAAAAAAGGAAATGTGTGGTTGTACTTGAGAGAGAGAGAGAGAAGGAGAGGAAGTTAGTGGTCGTGTCCCTTCAGCCTCTGTGGTGACGTGACTGAAGCTCTGCTTTCGGCTTCGATTGCGATCGACGTGACATCTCCCGCTCTCACGCTGTGACTTTCCCTCTCTCCCGCGCCGTCACCCGTCTTAATGGACTTGTAGGACGGATTAAGAGTCAAGCTGCTCACCTGCTCGACTGATTGGCTGAGATCGGTAAGCCAATCAAAAGTAAGCTGGAAGCTTAACATAGGACGTGGTATTTTTTCTTCTTTATTTCCCTCTGCAATTTGACAGTAGGGATTACTTCCGGTCAGTGCTGTTCATTCAGGTAAGGACTAATTAATGAGTCTCCCATACACACACACACACACACACACACACACACACACACGCACACACACATATATACACACACCGTGTAGCTAGCTCACTTGAAGACAAATCGACGTCTGAACAGAGATCCATTCCGGCTGTAGCCGTGATAAGATTTCCATGTCTCAGATCTCTGATAAATATTGTTTAGGAATGTTATTTTCTTTAACACATTCATCTCACTTACTGCGCAAAGCTTTTCTAGCCAATAAAGACAGGGACTGTGATGAGAGATCGTTATCTGTTATCATGATTCAACACTTACACTGCAAAAAAAATGTCTTAGTGAGCGAAGAATTAAGGAAACATTATGAAATATTTCTCATGAGATTATTATATAACATATATAAAACCGGTAATCGCGTATCTCGCATTAGATTTTCTTTGAAATTATTATTGTTATTTTTAATCTAGAAACAGGTTTATTAAACTTATATCTGTTTAAAAACAATCTATTAAAGTGAAATATTAGTTGAATCTGCCTACATTCGAGATATTTTCCCTGGCTAAGATGTCATTTTGTAAAACACTGTTCTCTTAGATGCTTGCAACAGGTGTTGCCTCATCGTTGTGTCTCAATGGAAAATTAGAAGCGTTAAAGTTCACTTACTTGAGCTCATGTGGAAGTACTCTACTGAAAGCGGGTTTAAAATCGTCAACTGGTGTTTAAAAGCGATAGTACAAAAGTTGTGAATGCAACAGTCGTTCAGCCCATAATTTAGTGGTTAATGTTTATGACGACTTGTGGGAGACACGGTGGCTTAGTGGTTGCATTGCACCTTCGGGGTTGGGGGTTCAAATCCAGCCTCCACCCTGTGGTTTCCTCCCCCAGTCAAAAGACATGCATTGTAGGCTGACTGGCATCTCTAAATTGTCTGTAGTGTGTGTGTGTGTGTGATTGTGCCCTGCGATGGGTTGGCACCCCGTCCAGGGTGTCCCCTGCCCTGTGCCCCGAGTCCCCTGAGATAATTGGTATGGAAAATGGTGATCTACACAAATTCATCTCAGTCTTATGAAATAGAAGAAAACAGTCAATATGACAATTTATATTCTACTAAAAAGAATATTTCTTGTTAGCAGGATAAAGTTCGAGTATGACACTGGGTGCGGTCAGGTTTCAGACAGACACAAACAGAAATACACGACACAATTCAACAACAACACAATCCAACACCAAGACTGCTGCTCATGATATCAGAATCTCAGTATTAAATATATCCTAATCACATACTTGAAAAAACAAAAAAACAAAATAAATACTAAAACCTGCTCTGACCTGTGTGTTATTTCCTTCTGAAAAAAGTCAGATCGATTGCTGACTTATAACACAACAACAACAACACAACAACCACTAAACCTAATAAAGGAAATCATTGCAGGTCGGCACAAGTAGTCCAACTGATAATGATGCTTCAGAAAGTCTACCTTTATCCATGTCAGTGTCATGTTGTATCTGCTTTTCTACCCTATGGTTATGATTCACTTTAATTTGAAAGTAATTTTTTTTTTAAATTAATGATGATTAATGTTTATATTTTTATTTTAACATTTTAATTCATGATTTTATTTTAAATACAACGTCCTGCTGTAATTTGCATCATATCAAGCTAGCTAGCCAAAAATAAAATAAAATAAAATTATGATTAATAAAATGATTAATAAAATGATTCACTGATTTTTAATTTTTTTTTTTAAGTGAAATTAGTCAAATCTAATAAAGTATATACAGTCCTGTGCAAAAGTTTTAGGCACTGTATTTTTTTTTAAGTATAAACTTTGTTATAGATTTTTTATTTTATGACTTCTACATTATCAAGTCAGTACAAAAAAACCTTTTAGATTCCCAAACATTAGTTTTCTAGCATAAAACTAAATGTTACAGAAAAATGTATGTCATTAAAGAAAGCAGCATATTACGTAAGAGACATTTTTCAGACAAAAATGCAATGAAGGCTGATGGGTTTTGCTGCAAAAAAAGAAGCAAGAAAGTCAAAGTCTCCAGAAGAACTGTGGCTGGTTCTGCAAGATGCTCAATAAAACTTACCAGCTACTTTCCTTATAAAACTGCATTAATTGTACCGAAGACAACTATTTATTATTTTTGTTGGTCACACCAAATATTGACTTTGTTTAATTTACTACTGTTTACTGATCTTTATGGTATTTTTTGTATGTAGAAACATTTAATTTCATTATTTTGAAGGAATCTTTGCTCTACAGCATTTCTTTGCATGTGCCTAAAACTTTTGCACAGTACTGTAAGTATATGTACTAAGCCTGGATTTAAGATAGAGAATGATGCAATTTAATGGGGGTAAATGGCTGACTTTATTATTTAAAATACAACACATATGCAAATTGAATTTAACAAACATCAAGCCAGTAGACTTAATTTTGAGAAAGATCTTTCTTTTTAAAACAAATTAACAGTCTGTATATATCTTTCATTGCCACAAGATGGCGACAGTTATACCATTTTGGACTAAACGTCTCATGGATCAACACTTCCATCCATCTGCGATGGGTTGGCACCCCATCCAGGGATGGATCCATCCATCCATTTTCTGTACCACTTATCCTACACAGGGTCAAGGGGGAGCCTGGAGCCTGTCCCAGGGAACTCGGGGCACAAGGTGGGGGACACCCTGGACGGGGTGCCAACCCATCGCAGGGCACAATTGCACACACATTCACACACCCATTGACACACTACAGACAATTTAGAGATGCCAATCAGTCTACAAATCATGTCTTTGGACTGGGGGAGGAAACCAGAGTACCTGGAGGAAATCCCCGAAGCACAGGGGGTTTCTGCAAGTAAAACTGCGTATTTTCAGTTTTGTAAAACCAAAATGCAGCTTTATAACACACTACTATCTTTCGTTCATGATCAATCGGTCACACTTTACAGTAACAGTACATGAATAATCATGCACTGATACCTGAATTAATACTTACTTAAATATGAACTAATGATGAGTTAAGGCATGTACTAATCACAAACTAATGAAGAGCTAACCTTAACTACAACGTGAGTCTTATGAATTCATGCGTGAGTCACGAAGTACATGTTAGTACATGTTTGTTAGTTAATGTATTAATTCAAACGTAGGGGTAAACTAAATCAAACATGATATATAAGAAATACTATGAATCAAATGTGCATCATTTCACATTGTTTATACTGTATATTGTACCATGCAGCTGAATACACAAACATCATTGGTTGGTGTTGAGATGAAATTATTGCTGTTTATTATTAGTGCGTCTTTCTATGTACGATAAGGAGGAATTATGAAAACAGTCCAGCGCCATCCAATGATGTTTGTGTATGCAGCTGTATATGGCAAATAATATAAACAATTTGAAATTATGCACATTTAATTCATGTTCTTTACGTTTTAATTAATACATTAACTAACAAACGTGTACTAACATGTGCTTAAGGTGGTCGTGATTCATGCATGAATGCATAAGACTCATGTCGTAGTTAAGGTTAGCTCTTCATTAGTTCATAATTAGTATATTGTTAATGCACATATGAGTGTTCAGGAATTCATTCAAATACCTTTCAGGTTATCTTTACAGACATTTTACATGTATCACAAAACAGTGATATTTTAATATTCTGTATATTGTATTCATTTATTAGTTATATTAACACTATTTACTGTAAACTACTGATTTTTAAAGATTAAAAATCTTTACAAAAAAAAAAAAGGAAAAAAAAAGGTACAGTGTTGATCTCTGTGGCAGGCAGAGACTCATATCTCATATCTTTTAGAAAATGCCAGTGTTTTTATTTCCTTTACACTTTTTGCGTTTGTTCCACTTGTTCCTGCTCATACCTCTTCCACTTGACACTGTTCCATAAAGTGTTATATGACATGAGAACGCTTCTCATAGAACAGCTATTAGAGCTGCCAAGGCATACTGTATAAACAGTGACGTCTGGTCGTGGCTGAAAATGTCTACTATCCATCAGTAACCCACTCTTACTGTTATGAAGTCATGATATGACACACTCACTGAAACACAAATAAGTAGCACTTCCTCATTTTCTTAAGTCGTATGGTTTTCATCACGTCGTCTCTTCAGGTTTGTTGTTAGTTAGCGCATCTGTTAAAACAGAGGAATAGGAAATGTCCAGTTCTGTCATTTGTCAAGGACAGTGTTTGCTTTGAGAATGTAATCCATCTAATTTATGTTGATAGATAGATAGATAGATAGATAGATAGATAGATAGATAGATAGAGTACATACATACATACATACATACTTAATCTCAAGAAGAAATTTGGGTGCACTAGATCAGTGGTCACCCACCCTGTTCCTGGAGATCTACCTTCCTGAAGACTTTAGCTCCAACCATAATCTTGCCCACCTGACCATCTAATCACTGCCTTAAGAAACTCTTGATAGACTAAAACAGGTGTGTCCGATTTTGGTGGGAGATGAAACCTACAGGAAGGTAGATCTCAAGGAAGAGCATTGGTGACCACTGCTCTAGACAAAGTTATACATTAACAAATAACACGCAATGCAAACAATGTCAGTGGTGATGATGATGATGATGTGCACAAAATACAACATGATAGGTGCAAAATAACCTGCTACTGTATTTCAACTTAAATAAATTAGCCCCAAAGGACCAAATCTAGAAGATGTTTCACCAAGTGTAGTCACTTGATATGACTTTATATTAGAGCCACAGGTAGGTTTACAGTCTGCGCTAGAAAGAAATCAGCCTCAGGGTCTATTTCATACTATTCGGTGTATTTCTTACTTGCACAAAATGAAAAATAAATCAACTTCAAACAGCAAATAAGATGATGTCAATGACAAAAATGTAACCTTATGTTTGCTTTTATTTCTTGAGCAAGAGGTAAGACTTAGGCCCGCTAGCATATTTATACCAGCCGGCCTTGACTGTGTAAACAATAACACACTCCAGACCTTGCACTTATACTTAAATAATCAACTCTGGGGTGGTGTGATATAGCATGACGCAACACGCATAACCGCACAGCCTGGAATGTGTTATTCCACTTATACCACAGCACTTTGTCATCGATTACTATGTTTCATTTATGAATGAATGACATGACACATTTTACAGTTTATAGTTAGATTAAATGTTGCAGAACATCTGAGAGACAAGTTGATTTCTGTTCTCACTTACGTTATATCTGCAATAAAGTCATTTCCTTGCTCTTTCCTTCTCTCTCTCTCTCTCTCTCTCTCTCTCTCTCTCTCTCTCTCTCTCTCTCTCTCTCTGTAAAAATGCAGCCTGCCATTTTACGATCATCATGTATCATTTTACCAAGAAAACAGAAAGTGTAAACTCTGTCCTCTGACCTGAAGACTTTCTCGTGCTGGGAAACTTTGCAAAGCACTGACACTGGAGACTCATTCTACAAATGTTTTTAAAAAGTCTCCTAAAAACAACAACAACAACAACAACAATAACAAAATTTACTTTGTTAAGGAACAACATATTTTTTCATATCCATTTAGATTATGTGGAGCATCTACAGTACAAGTCCCTGTGTATGAGCTGTTACTATAGAAACTGTAACGTATTAGAATGAACGCATTAATATGAACCTATCGTACTGTCCAAACTGTGTGGTTATACAAAAATTACACTCACTACCTGAGCAATCAGATTCAAGAATACAGCCATGCAGAATTCAGATGCTTGTCTAAGTTCTGCGTGTGTCTCTGTTTTCCTCAGGTGCTTTACCGACTCAAGGAGAAGGTCGAGTACTCAGACGGGCAGCTGAAGGGGCTGGGTGCGCCCGTGTCTGTGCATGCCACCCAGCTGCCCCTGACCCTTACCAGCAGCATGGTGCAGGCAAGCCCAACCCCCAAACCAGCCTGCACCACTGCGACCAGCACAACAACCTCCAACAGCAACAACAGCACCACCACCACCACCCAGATCAACCACAGCACACCCCACACACATACAAGTGCCTCCACCTCTGAGTCTCAGTGCCCCCCGTGCCCCCCATGCCCCCCTGTGGCTGAGTTCAAACCCTGTCTGTCCTCTAGCCCTTCGCCCTTCAAGATGAAGCCTGCTGCCGGTCTGCAAGAGAGGTGAGGGGCCAGTCTGCTTTTTTAATGATATGTAGACAAAAAGGACTCCTAGCACTTATTTCCTGATATTAGTATGATAATGAACTTAATTTCATTCCCAGCCAGGGTTGGACAGAGCCTCGGGTCAGAGGGGGCTCTAAAATGAATCAAAAGCTATTTTCAGTCCAGCGATCAGAATACTATCAATGAAATATTCCCACTGGCTTGTTCAATACGCCATTGACATGCTTTGATTTGTTTAGTTGTACATTTGGTTTTGTTTATTGGTTTACATTTTTTATAAGGGGGGGGGGGGGGGGGGTTACAGACTTATGTGTCTACAGTCATGATGGCTTATATGGATATGGATATTAATTAGATACTTGTCATAATGTCGGGTAACAGAATGTATGATAGTGGAGCTCAAAAAAGAAAAAGAAACATTGGAAGCCATGGAAGCATTTCTCGTGTAATTTGAAAGGTTTTTATGAATGAATCCAAATAAACATGACAAGAGGAACGTTCAGCATAATACAATGTAATGTAGATGAATACACAGTATTCCTTAACTATTCAAAACAAATTAAACATGTTTTTTTTTTTTTTTTACCCTTACTTTAGCAGTTTGGCTAAATGACTCCAAGTGAGAACGCCAGTCATATCAACCTTGATGTTAACATCAACCTTTACAATTGATTTCTTATTCCTTTACTGCATGGTGTTGCCATATGGCAACAATTAATTTATCTCCAATTTTTTTTATAGGCAATAATACAAAACTAGTATTTTCTATGTAACTGGTAAAAGGGGGCTTTAACTCTCACATAACAAAAAATGTCATGTCACATGACCAGGAAGTGCTGTTTGCCCTTTCTTTTCTGAAATTCAATTCAGTTCAGTGTGTGGTAGTGGTAGCTCAGTGGTTAAGATGTTGGACTACTGATCAGAAGGTTGTGAATTCAAACCCCAGCACTACCAAACTGCCACTGTGGGCCCTTGAGCAAGGCCCTCAACTGCTCAGTTGTATAAATGACATAAATGTAAGTCGCTCTGGGTAAGGGCGTATGCCCTAAATGTAAATTCAGTTTTATTTGTATAGCTCTTTTACCAATGGTCATTGTCCCAAAGAAGCTTTATAGAAATATATAAACTCAGGATATAGATTTTAAATGTACGAATTTATCCCCAATGAGCAAGCCAATGTGCAATCACATGGCATGGTGAAATTCATCATCGGAGGACTCTCAAAATTTGATTAATTATTTAATATTTAGGCAAAACAACTTAAAGGAAAAATTGAAACACTATCTGAGATAAGTTAACATGAAGTTTTGTCAGTTAAACAAGTTTATATATTTTGAGTATTCTGTTAAATGGCTAAATGTAATTGTTGCCATATGGCAACAACATGCGATAATGGAACTGTGATATGTGCATCCATGAATTGAAACAGGCCTACATAGCAAAAAAAAAAGACTTCTCTAATAGTATATTTACATTTTTTCACATTCAAATAAGAAAAACTCTCGCTTTTTCTGACATTTTGCAATTGCACCTTATTTTCTAAGTTTTATGTTTCAAGAGAAAGAATTAAGAATTCAAGAGAAAGAATTAAAAAGATACTTCACCCAAAATCTAAATTTCTAAAATCTGAATTTTTGTATGTATTTTGAGTGAGTAAATCCATACTTTTTACAACTGGTAATTCCTTTCTAGAAGACAAACTTACTCAGGTGGCAAAAGACTGCCACATACAGTCTGGATAATGCAGTAATTGGAATTTTAATCTAATACATTTTGTGTTATTTCCACCATTGCACAACAACTCCCCCTAAAAAGTTTTGTCAATTTTTTAAAATATATTTTTAGTACTTGAACTAATTCATAAAATTTTTTTTTTTTTTATGTGAATGTAATAATTCATGCAGTAAAGGGTTAAAGTGTAGAAAACAATATAATAAAAACAAACCCTAACAAAACATTTGTTAATATTTTTTCAACAAGCCTAGCTAGCAAAATTACCATACCAATAGCCTGTGTTAAAAATAGCTGGTCTGTAACATCAGTCATTTTACATTCTGCTTATCAGCTGCATTGCGCACTTTCTGACTATGCAGTTTGGCCTGAAATGTTCCTAGCCATATCTCTGACTTCATGTAATGCCTGTCATATCATTAAGTTCTACATAAATAACTCTGTTTTCTAATGTTAATAATCCTTCCCTAATAAAAATATAGATTTATGTTGTTTACAGAGGCAAAAAGACAAAAAAAATCACATTAGCTAGTGCATTCACCAAATTATCAAGCAAACAAAAAAAAAACAGAAGTAGGTAATCAGATGTGAAAATCTTTGGGAGAAATATAAAAGTTTGATTGATGTTTGCTATTTTATAGTAAGTGATATTAAGTGCTCTTACATTGCCATACCCACTTTCTGATTTGATCCGAAAACCACTAATTAAGAGCACATTTTTTCCTTCTGACTTGAATGGAATAAGTGGAAGCCATGTTACAGTATATAACAATATCAGCTTCCACACTGCCATCCTCCATCTTCCATAAGTGTTTGTTATTTCAGGAAGGCACCAGCAAGACTCTTTGGCCTGTATAGTCTTAAATATTGATAGGGGTCAGACGTGGCCATGAGAGTACGTGTGGACTGCAGAGTAGATCATAATAAATGTGCTCGTTGAAAAGCTTCATGAGCAGTGAGAAAAAAAAAAAAAAAAACAAAACTATATATATATATATATATATATATATATATATATATATATATATATATATATATATATATATAAATATATATATATATATATATATATATATATATATATATATATATATATATATATATATATCTATATATATATAACATATCTTTGTTCTTTGTATGGGATTTTATAATATCTGTGGATTACAATCAATTGCGAAATTTAGTTGGCTGCTTTTCTTAGTCCAATATAAATTCACCAGAATGGTTCCAAAATGATTGAAAATGAATGAAAATCTGAGAAGTAAATTTACACAAAATTAAAAAAAAAAAGAAGAACAGACATATATAATAAAACATAGGACTTGCGTATGATTGACAATTGTAACATTTAAATATTTGTTGTGATGTGTTATATATGTAAGTTATGGTCATATGCATAACTAATGCTACGTAGTTTAATAATGAATGAATCCGAAGTGAAATATCACATGAATAACCAATATTTTCCGTTTCTAATTACCAGTGTTGGGTAGGTTACTTCAAAAAAGTAATTCATTACTAATTACCAATTATATTGTCAACGTTGTATTTAAATTACTGACTAATTACTCTGTCTGAAAAGTAATTGCATTACTCATTACTAATTACTTCTTAAAATCAGTATCAACCTTGACCACATGGACAATAGAAATGAAAGGCTTCTTTTAATTATTTGAGTCAAACATAGGATAGTTTAGTCTATAAAGCATAGTTTTTTGTTTTTTTTATTTTTATATATACAAATACAGTATGTAAACAAATGATATAAACTGGCTTAATGGTAAGAGATACTACTTCGGAAAGAGCCTGATAGTGTTTTTTCCCCCCAGGACATAACTTACTGTGAATTTTATGATGTTTTGTGATGTTCTTGTCTGCATGTGTCCAAAAAATGAATTAATGGGAATATTCTCATTTAGTAAAACCCATTTCTTTCCATTTAAAGGGGCTAAGTTAAATTAGAAAACAAATTGTATCTTTAGATGATATATTTTAAATTCAATATTGTTTTGTACAGAATTTTTGAAAGTCTATACAGATTGTAATGCAAGTACATCATACGGTAAGTAACTAATTCAGTTACTTAAAAATGAAGAGTAATCCCTTACTTAACTTTTGTTCAGGAGAAAAGTAATTTAATTACACTAACGTGTTACAGCCAACACTACCAATTACATTAACTACTGGAATCAATACTAGACTAGCCTGGCATTAGCAAAGAAAACAGCCTAACTTAGTTAAATATAGGCAGTTAACATGAGCAAGCTAGTCATACTTAACATGCTCAACATGCTTTTTTTTTTTTTTTCAAATTAGATGGTGTTCATGGTTTCTAGGGAGGGAAAGGAAACACATCATTTTATACAAGTCTTTGTTTACTCCAGCATACTGAAACATTTTACTGAGGTAGAGCCAGGAGCGCTCATCCTCAAGTTCAACACTGCAGTCTGGTGGATTATGAGCTTCAAACACACACTGATAGTTATAGAGTTCACTACATTATGTAGTATTCACTCTCAGTAATACTCAAGTAACAACTTAAGTATCGTAATGAAGAGCAATTACTCAATGTTTTGCACCTCTGCATATATGCGCACCCACACACACGCCCACACATACACTGCCTTTTAGTTACAGTCTAATTTATCTACACAGAAGAAGGGCAGCAGCATCTGACTTCCTGTGGCACAGAAATACAGAGAAGTCGCCCTGTAGATTTATACACTCACACACAGTCCACTACACATGTTTTATGTATTTTATATTTCTCTGTAGCACATTAACTGAAACGGATAGTGAAATATCCATTGACTCAATGATGATAACATGCAGCAAGCAGTTGAACCAAAATGTTTTACATCCCTTCTTTTTTTTTTTTTTTTTTGGCCTTGATGAACGGCTTCCTTCCTTTCAGCTTGTGAGTCAATCAGGCTCACTCTGTTGTGTAATCTCACACTGCAGAAAGTTAGAGGGGCGTCAGAAGGGCGGTGACTGTTTCACTTATTTAGCAGACACACAGGAGAGAGAGAGAGAGAGAGAGAGAGAGAGAGACAGAGAGCGAGCAGCATGGAGAGGTCAGTGTCAGGTGATTTGTCACAGCTTGCTCTGAGATCCTGAACAAACACGTCACACATACTTGAGCCGTGTGTCAACTGAAGATGCGACCTCGTCCTGTAGGCAAGGTATTACAGCCAAGTACAAACAGGTGTCTGATTATTTTTACCATTATTTCATTTTGTTTTTTAAAAAAAAAAATTACTGAAGTGACTATGAACGAACCCTAACATTACGCTTAACGTCTCACTACACTTTATTTGAACGGTCCTACATTGTTCCTGCTTAATGCCGGTATCGGTGTCACACTACAACTCCCAGAACACAACATGGCCTACAAACGTGGCCACTGCCATATACTACGTAAACGTAAAAATTCTGGGTGTGTCTCGATCAGCTCCCTAGTTGGTGAATCGGTATATGGTGTACACAAGTTCGGGCACTGGTAAGGACCCTGGCTCACTACACATTGGGACACTGATGACTCAATTTACGGCGACATGACTACGTACTCACGTTGTAAAACGTCACCAAAAATTAAAAACATAAAAATAAAGTTTCATATGTCATATGAATTTGTTAGCTTAATCACACACATTTCTGTCATGGTACTTCAAGCAGAATCATAGGCAAGGTAGTTGATTTTTTTTATTTTTTTTTTTTAGAAATCAATAAACAATTAAGGGAACATAGTGAGCTTCGATGCTGCCTAGTGCCTGTGGTGCATTGTGGGATTTTTTTTCAGGAGGTGAACGTTACAGTGCACTGGAAGGATTCTGCAGTTGAGACAGCCCTTAAAATGTCTGACTCCCTGATCAGTGCCCTGACTTCTGAACTGTTCTGACTCTGTCACGTTCACAATAACTGTCTTACTGATCACACAGACGTGGACTCTGGTTTTTGATCCCGTTTCTAGTTACCTGGTTAATAGTCTATGCTGTTTGCTAATCGCCTGACCGCCTATGTTTTGACCATGACTTTGCCTCAAGATTTGGATTTGTTTGATAGCTTTCTAAATAAAGTTTTTGTGTTCCTGCATTTGCTACACTTAACACATAAACACTGCATCAGTCTTTTATAAAGAAATACTGCATGATTTATGTAAGGCTTATGAGAAAACTTGTGAGATAGGTAAAGGTTTTTATTGCATTTTTTCCCCCTATATTATAAAGTTTGACGCAGACAGAATGGTCCAGCTGCTATCCATATTGTCCAGAGAGCAATATGGTCGCCGTTAAAGACTGCCTACTTTTAACACAGGCTATTTGTGTGCTAATTGCTAGCTAGATTTTTGAAAAAAAAAGTTTTTGTTGTTAACATTTTTTAAAAAAAAAGGCTACTTTGCCTTTCGATGTAATTTCATTTATAGCAAGCAAATTTAAGTGCTGTTACATTAGCAAAGCAAAAATTTCTGTTTATATATTATTCACTAATTATGAGCACATATTCCACAGTCACATAAACACATACGCATTGCATATTTTTTTATGAAGTACTGTAAGGCTAATGGCAAAACCTGTGAGGTGATGTAAAAGTTTTATTGTGTTTTTAAATATATTTAAATATTAATAGTTATTAATAGTTTCTGTCTGTCTAACAGCATGTGTATATATATATATATATATATATATATATATATATATATATATATATATATATATATATATATATATATATATATACATATATATATATTGTTATTCTTTTATTTGCAGGCGAGGCTCCAACGTTTCCTTGGTGCTGGATATGAGTGCACTCAGCTCTGTGGAGCCTCTGAATTGTGGAGTGAACACTCCTCGCGAGCGGGTGGCTCAGGAGTACCTGCAGTCTGGCAGTCGAGTTCTCACACGCCAGCAGCTCAGAGAGGCCACACTCAACACGCGGGCCCTGCACGCTGAGTTCGCTGTGAGTCACACTCCTTCAACATTATCGAGAGCCTCTGTACAGACAAGCAATGCATTTATGTACTCATGTACTCCTCACTCCGAGATATAGAGATGATTTTTAATGTGTGTGTACAGTTTCATTTCAGCTGAAAACACCTTTTTTCATATAATAAACTGTTTTCCATGGATATATTTGTATGTTTGACAGTGATGAGGAAAATGTATCTTGTGCATATTTTCCCTCGCCAGGAAATTCCAATGAACTTCGTTGATCCAAAGGACCTGGACATCCCCAGTCTCGGGACCAAAAACAGATACAAGACCATTTTGCCAAGTTAGTATTCTGCACCCAAATTCCATGCTTGTATAGTATCTTATATCATCATCATTATAATCATCATCTACAGGGGGTCTACTCATTAGGCCAGAAGAAGTGCTGCTGCATTGGCACAGCACATCAGATTAAGCTGGTTTTTCCTTATTCATTACTATGTCAGAGCCACAGAATGTCAGTGTGTCCATCCGCAATGACTGAGTGAGAGAGAGAGAGAGAGAGAGAGAGAGAGAGAGAACAAAGTCTCAGCTATCCTAAGGGCAATGAATGTTAAGTGTTCAGACAACATCCACGTCCGACAAAACAACCAGAGGCTCGTCCATAGGGGCATTTATATCTGTAGTTCAACAAATATTAGTCCCCATTGTCATACACACACATACACAGAGAATGAGACAGAGAGAGAGACAGAGAGAGAGACAGAGAGAGAGTGAACATATTTCTCCAAACTTCACAAAGTGATGAAGCTTCGTTTCACCTACTCTTCCTTTCTGACTCTTCATCCTCTTTGACTTGTTCACTCTTCTCTGTCCTCTCTTTTCTCTCTGTCTGCCCCTATTTTTCTGGAAAAGAGGCGATGCAGTGCACTGAGTCCTTCTCACCTTATGTACCGGTCACTTGGTTGCATATTCTTATTCACACTTTAACCAGCTAGTTGTGGCCTTTGCATTACAGAATTGTAGTTTAAAAATCAACTATATACAGTAATTCCATTTTTTTTGCGGAGAAATTAGACGCGCCCATGGTAGGTTTTAAGACCGGAGCTAAATTTGATTTTAATACCTTTATAAGGAAATGCTCGGGACACACTACACCTCGTTCCTGTCCTGACGTGACATCCCGTTTTTTTTGCTCTTCCCAGGTTCAAGTTTGCAAAACTTGATAAAACTTATCTTAAGAGTGTAGGTTGGTTTTTCACTATACCGAACAGTGAACTGCCCTTGATGCTCTTCCCATCTCCTAGCAAGATTTATAAAGGAAACCCTGGCTCCTCCCTGTTGGCGGAGAAGGTGTAGGTTTTGGGGTTAAAAGGCTCTTCCCCATCTCTTTCTTGAACAAAGCAATTAGACTAAGGAACAGCTTGTTCTCTGAGGCTCTCCTGCATTAAATGATATTTGTTGCCTTATGTAACCTTCTGGGTCACTTGGCTGCTAATAGCTTCCTGTTTTGGGAACAAATTCTTCACTGAGCAAGCATGGGAGGAGTTCCCTTATCAATATATACAAGGCAGTATTCCTTCCGCCCTCCGGTTTGATTAAGTGGCTTTGGAGTGAACTAAATTTCTAACTAAAATTGAACTAATATTTGCACAGTAGGAAAAGCATTAAAAGGGTTTAAAGAAATGTCACTCTACTCATGGAAGGTCAGGAGTAGAGCAGGCTGTGGAATCTAACTGTGAAAACTATTATTAATACTACATAATATCCGTGTATCGGTGTGTATCGGTGTGGATACACTCTGCTTTATAATTATTCAAATATAAGAGAAATTCTGCACAATGCTCATTTCTGCCTTTGAAAGTATAACAGCACTGAGATCACTTCCTGTCATTTGTAACACTCCTCCATGTAGCACTTTTCAGGCTCCTTTATATTCTTAGGCTTTTTTTGCATGTGGACTTCCCTCTTCAGTTCAAACCACAGGTTTTCAGTACATTTCATATCCACATGGAGTTGGTCATTGCAAAACTTTTTGTGTCCTGCAGTCATTTCTATGTTGATTTTGTCAAACATGCAGATGGTGTTAATAGCCAAAAAGCTTCGACAAGACATGATTCTGATTGTAGTTCTCTTACAAAAGCAATTAAAAGGCCTGGATCCCAGAGAACGCAGTTTTACTGAAAACAAGTGAGTCTGAACTTGGACTTGGATACATAAATATAACACTATTAATTAATTACTATTATCAGTCCACAAAAAGATTTTTTTTTATTGTATTTTATTTTTACACATCAGAGGAGAAATTGTGGTATTGTTTACAGTGAGGGAAAAAAGTATTTGATCCCCTGCTGATTTTGTACGTTTGCCCACTGACAAAGAAATGATCAGTCTATAATTTTAATGGGAGGTGTATTTTAACAGTGAGAGACAGAATAACAACAAAAAAATCCAGAAAAACGCATTTCAAAAAAGTTATAAATTGATTTGAATTTTAATGAGGGAAATAAGTATTTGATCCCCTATCAATCAGCAAGATTTCTGGCTCCCAGGTGCCTTTTACACAGGTAATGAGCTGAGATTAGGAGAACTCTCTTAAAGGGAGACACCTGTCCACAGAAGCAATCAATCAATCAGATTCCAAACTCTCCACCATGGCCAAGACCAAAGAGCTGTCCAAGGATGTCAGGGACAAGATTGTAGACCTACACAAGGCTGGAATGGGCTACAAGACCATCGCCAAGCAGCTTGGTGAGAAGGTGACAACAGTTGGTGCGATTATTCGCAAATGGAAGAAACTGTCAGTCTCCCTCGGTCTGGGGCTCCATGCAAGAGTGCTCAAGAAAGCACATGTACAGGCCCGTCTGAAGTTTGCCTGAATGATTCAGAGGAGAACTGGGTGAAAGTGTTGTGGGCAGGTGTGGTCAGATCTCTTTGGCATCAACTCAACTTGCCGTATTTGGAGGAGGAGGAATGCTGCCTATGACCCCAAGTCATAACACCATCCCCACCGTCAAACATGGAGGTGGGAACATTATGCT
Organism: Cranoglanis bouderius; assembly: GCA_023630585.1. NCBI lineage: Eukaryota > Metazoa > Chordata > Actinopteri > Siluriformes > Cranoglanididae > Cranoglanis > Cranoglanis bouderius. Next base: position 12,004,913 of record CM042538.1, on the reverse strand, counting down.
TTCGGGGTGTTTTTCTGTTAAGGGGACAGGACAACTGCACCGCATCAAAGGGACGATGGACGTGGCCATGTACCGTCAAATCTTGGGTGAGAACCTCCTTCCCTCAGCCAGGGCATTGAAAATGACCTTAATGACTTGGAGAGGATTTGCAAAGAGGAGTGAGACAGAATCCCTCCTGAGATGTGTGCAAACCTGGTGGCCAACTATAAGAAACGTCTGACCTCTGTGATTGCCAACAAGGGTTTTGCCACCAAGTACTAAGTCGAATGGGTCAAATACTTATTTCACTCATTAAAATGCAAATCAATTTATAACTTTTTTGAAATGCGTTTTTCTGGATTTTTTTTGTTGTTATTCTGTCTCTCACTGTTAAAATACACCTACCATTAAAATTATAGACTGATCATTTCTTTGTCAGTGGGCAAACGTACAAAATCAGCAGGGGATCAAATACTTTTTTCCCCCACTGTATGCTCAATACCAAATCTTTAATGGATAACATTATAAACAAGATAAACTTACCTAAAGCTGGCATTATATTCTATTATTTAACTCAAAAACCCAAATTAAAAAAAAAATCTTCCATTTGAACCTTCATGTTGTGACCACCCTTACATTGTACTGCATCTCAATTATTGTCTTGAGACATTTTTGACCCCCCAACCCCCCACCCAAAAAAAAAATTATATACAGTTATAATCTTTATAATGTTTAAACCATAATCTCTGTTTGCAGATCCACACTCCAGAGTCCTCCTGAAAAACAAGAATTGCTGTGATCCTCTCAGCAGTTACATAAATGCCAACTACATACGAGTAAGCCATTAACATTCACATGAACATTAATGCTGATTGCATTTCAGTTTTACTCATTTTTTCCCCTCACAGATTAGAAATTTCCTGTTCTGTTAATGATTCATTACCTTTAGTACATTTTTGTCGCCAACTACAAATGGTAGTGAACATTCATTTAAAGAATACAGACATAAGCTCTTCATTAACCTATGAACTTTTGGCCTTCCATACAATAGAGCAGGAAGTTTACTTTCAGCTGCAGTTTTTCCTGAATTAATCTTTACACTAAAAGGAGCGACCCATTACCTCCCTGAAAATGCATTATTTTCATATAACAGCACGGTCTGAAGTGTGTTATTCCACAGCAATTTTCCAGTGATTACAATGTTTAATTAACCCTTTCTTACAGTTCACTGGTACACAGTACAATCAACTTATGGGACATTTTCAATCAGTATATCAAATGAATTATTTTATCTGTTATAAGATTAGTCAGGACACTGTTGGGTTTCTGTGTGTAGAGTGTTGTGACTGTGTTTAGCTGGTGGTGAGCAGGGCAATGGAAAAGGGGAGGGATGTGAGCCCCCTGCTGGGCAAACAATTCATACCTTTCCACAATAACACTGCCACAGAGATCAAACTAACAGCACAACTAAAGCTTTTTTGATAGTTAAAAAAACCCTGCAAATTCTTAAAGCCCTGAGTGTCTACTTTCTTATGAGCTAGTAACCACTACCCTGGAGTGTGATGTCTCAATTTAATTCAATGCTGAACACGGGCACCCCCGAAAACAGGCGGATTGTTTTAGATTTTTTTGGCGGTTGCGTCTCATTTTATGAACAAACCGGAAAGTGTAAACTTGTCTGTCCTGAAGACTTTCCCATTCTGGGAGACATTACAAAATGCTGACAATCGAGACTCCTTCGATAAATGTTAAACAACGTCTTCTAAAAAAAACCCCCAAAAAACTGTTATATGTTTTTGTTGAAATCCGTTTATCATTAGTATTAGATGATGTGGAGTGTCCGCTGTACAAGTCTTAGTGTATGAACTGTTACTATAGTAACAGTAACATATTAGAACAAGCATGTTAAAATAAACCTGTCGTTCATGTTACAGCTGAACTAATGTCTGAGACAAAAATAAAGCACACCTTCTGACCAATCAGATTCGAGAGTTAAATGGCGCTGTGGTATAATACGTTTTAGATTGTTTGGCTTATTAAGTAGCAAAATCTTTCCTTCTAATAATATCCTAATTAGAAATGTTTGCTTTTTCCTCAAACCTAAGGGTTACCTCAGACATGAGAAGTCATACATTGCCACACAAGGTCCTATGATCAACACAGTAAACGACTTCTGGCAGATGGCCTGGCAGGAGGATGCGCCCGTCATCGTCATGATCACCAAGCTGAAAGAGAAGAATGAGGTGATGCGCTACACAATTCAGCCTCTTTCCTTTAGTACAGAATAATGAGAGAGAGAAAAAACTGTAATTAACATGCTGTATTTGTTGCTGCAGAAATGCGTTTTGTACTGGCCTGAAAAACGAGGGATTTATGGCAAGGTCGAGGTCCTCATCAACAGTGTCAGGGAATGTGAGCATTACACTGTCCGCACGCTCACACTCAAAGTACGTTTCCAACACTTTTTTTTTCCAGTGTGCAACACCAATCCTTTATTTTTAGGGGTTTGTCAGAATAATAAGTATTTAAGCACATATTCTGTGTTGGTTTGTAATCTCATAGTATATAATGGGATTAAATGCTTCCAACTTGTTTATGAAAGGCTTATTTCAAAAAGTCTAAGATACAAAGTTTACATGGAAGAAAAAACAACAATCAATCGTCATTATGAGCTCACTGATTGAGGGAGTGTGTTACTGTCATTTTTGTATCCATGTCTTACAAGTTATTAGCTTGTAGTTACTCACAGAGCATTCATGACACTTTGAGAAAGTTGTAGAACATACACATAGTGCTTCATATGAGTGTTATAAATGAAAATTTGATTAACCCTTTAGTTTAAGGGCATTAAAATCATTTATTTGGCTTCATGAATAAGAAGCCGTATTGGAATGGGGCTCTGTAATCATTGTAATACAAATGCACTGAGCACTTAATTCCATGCTCCTATAAGAAGTAGATACAGTAAGTACACCTCACAAAAGGTAAGATGGCACATAAGATGGACATATTTTGCTAATACTTTATTATGGTATCTACTTCTTATATTAAATTCTTGTTCCCCTTTATGAAGCCCATATGCCAGCCCTAAAACTAAAGTGTTAATCAAATTTACATTTACTCTTAACAAATTTACATAACACTCTTATGAAGCACTGTGTTTACCTTCTACAACTTACTCAAACTGTCATGAAGACGAAGTTGCATAAAACCTCCAATATCATCTTTGACATAAGCCTTCCACAAATTCTCCGGCATTGCTTTACATAATATTTATGCACTTCTTATGAATGTGTTATTTATTGTATAATTTCAGCAAGCTGGCCAAAGTCGTAAAGTCCAGCATTACTGGTACACATCATGGCCGGATCATAAAACCCCAGACAGCACAGGACCTCTGCTGCAGCTCATGACTGATGTAGAGGAAAGCAGAGAAGCTTCCGAGTCTCACGGTCCTGTCATTGTTCACTGCAGGTACACCATTTTAAGCAATATAGTACAAAAGATATTGTGTAAAGGGAACTGGGTGAAAAAAAAAAACAGTAGAGAGGCTCTCATACATGAAAAGCACCTCAGATTCCTAAACATCTAAAATGTTTATTAATACTCATGTGCAAAACATTTGGTATCCTTTTAAATGGGATGGATCTTTTTTGTTCCCTGCCTGTTTCCATATGATGACTTACTGACCTCTATAGGTGATGCCAGACCTTTCTTTGTGACTATAATGATTATGACATTTGCTATAATGGCTTATCAGCCTTACAGCAAGGAAGAGAGAAGTGTTTGGATTTCTGATTCCTTACAGATCCCCCTTTCATGTTTTTTGTCCAGTAGTGGTGCCTTCCTGCCCACCATCATTGTTTGAACTGACACCTTGTGAAACACTGGTAGTAATGCACACATGACACACTTGCAACTAAGGCAGATAAGCTTTGGGTTAGGGAGAAAGACATCTGTGTAGATCTGTGTAACAGTGAAATTTCCCATGTGTAGCTTCAAAACAAGGACACGTACCTTTAAAGACAGTTAAAATCAAAACACAAGGCAAACACTCTCTTTTGTTGACATCCTTTGTGTGTATGTGTGTGTGTGCCATCATTGTCCTGTACAATAGAGTCTTCCTTTAAAGTGGTTAAGTGCTTCCTTAGAGATGTGTCCAATGTGTCAGTGTGTGAAGGCAATGGTGTGAATGTCCTGTCTCCTTTCCTCCAATAGTTCCTCCAGTAGTGAACTTGTTCTCCAACAAGCGGCTTGATTCTAAATTTGTCCTTTCTCAGTTCCTGGTCACAGTTGGATTTTTTGTCGACCCATTCAGATCACACAAGTTTATGAGCTTTCCTCCATAATGGGGATGGGGAGTAGATATTAATTCTGAAAACAAGTCTGTCAGTGAACTGGGTGTCATCGTTTGTTATTGATTTCTGAATACAATACCATGAGGTTCACTAGGACAGGAACATGGACTTAATGGACACTGTGGATGAGAACCTCAGGACATGTTCTGTTATGCATTACAGATGCAGAGAGGATGACTGCAAGGATCCACTTTGACATTTTTACTCGGTTGATTGAAATGTGAAAACACACAAACAGACACATAGACTTGACCTTGCAATGATGATATCACCAGTTTTACTGACACCTGAGACTGAGAGGCAAGGCATACTGTACCATCAAAACCTTCCAGTTATTGTTTCTGTTTGTATCAGAAGGAACATCAGCTAACAAAGGACAGAGTGTGCAGGAAACTCATTGCACTAAGCATTTTATTTACTTGAACATAAAAAGATAACTTCACAGTTGTTAGATGTCTTGAGAGGAAGCTGATTGTGTTGCGCTTGTGACTAAACACTGATCATCATCATTCCCAATGACCAATCAATGATTACCATCTTTCTCAGTGAGTAATCAATGATTAAAACTGTTTCCCAATGACCAATGATCACCATTATCCCCAGTAACCAATCACTGATCATCATCTTTCCCAGTGACTAATCCCTGATTACCATGGTTCCCCACGATCGGCCAATCACTGATCACCATTGTTCCCAATGATCAATCACTAAAGACCAATTACTGGTCACTATCTTTCCAAATGACCAACCAGTGATCACCATCTTTCCCAATGACTAATTCCTGATTAAATAGTAAATGGTCTGCACTTATATAGTGCCTTTTAACCGGTTCAACAAAGAACACTATTTCTCATTCACTCACACACCAAAGCAGTAGAGCTGCTTGGGGTGCAGTGTCTTGCCAAAGGACACTTTGGCATGTGGAGGGGCTGGGGATTGAACCGTCAACCCTACGAATAGTGGTCTACCATCTGAGCCACAGCTGCTTCTACCACTGTTTCTTCATCTACATCTTTCCCAGTGATCAATCACTGTCCACCATCTTTCCCAATGACTAATCCCTGATTACCACTGTTTTTCAATGATTAGCCAATCACTGATCACCATGTTTTCCAGTGACCAATCACTGATCGCCATCTATCCCAATGACCAATCACTGATCACCATCTTCCCCAATGACCAATCACTGATTACCTTCAGAAAGTGAGTCACAAAGCTCCAAGTAGAATCAGGTGGCTAGATGAGCCACAGCAGTAGATATCAGCCATGCCACTGTAAATGGCCAATGCCTGTTTGAATAAGCCTGTTTGAAAAGGCTACAGGATGTCCCTCCTCTTCACTATGAGCTTTTCTCTCTGTTAACTAGACATTTTGCAAAGTCTGATTTCATTCTCTGTCATCAGCAGTTTTACTGTTTAATCTCATCAGAAAGAGCTGTGGCCAGAGTGGATGCCACACGTAGCCAAAAACCACACAAGCTTCTGCATATGTATATGAAAATAAACAGAATATAGATAATCGATTATCACTGGACAGTTCTTAGCATGTTGTAACCCTGTTCTTTATGATTTACAGTGCTGGAATTGGTCGCACAGGCTGTTTCATAGCCACGACTATCGGCTGTCATCAGTTGCGTCTGGAAGGAGTGGTGGATGTTTTGCGCATTGTGTGCCAGCTGAGAGTAGACAGGTACAAGCATCATTAAACATGCTTATACGTTTCAAACACATTGGAAAGAAGTTAATTAATATTTAATAACGTGCAATGTAATGCCATTTTCACAGCACCGACATGCATTCTATGTGCAATCTATATAAGAAGACTGCTTTTCTAAGCAATGCTCTGTTAAAGCAGAGCACTTCCAAAAGTTCTAGAAAACAGGCGAGAAAAACCAAAATGGAGGATGGTTAGTGCATGAATACAGTATGTGGCGCTTAGGAGATATTTCTATGTAAATATTTTAATGTTGTAATGGAGCCAGATGTAACAAGCATGTAAACATTTGCAAATAAAAGCACATTTCCTTTGATTTAAGCACACAGCAGGTAAATATTGTAAAATGCATTACTTTCTACAACTTTCTGAGACCAAATACAACCATGTATTACCAGACGTAACAAACATCAGCGATTACATGTTTCTCTTTGGTAAACAACACATTTTTTCAAAAGCAGTTTAATATTAGGTAATGTGGAGTGTCTGGCGTATAAGTCCTTATGTATGAGCCGTTAATTTAGAAAAAGTAACATTAGAACGAGCGCATTAATAAAAACCTATCGTGCATGTTACAGTCAGAAATACTGTCCAAGTCGTGCTTTTATACAAAAATAATTCACACCTCCCGACCAATCAGATTTGCGAATTCAACCACACTGTAGTTGCCTTTAATTAACACTTCTAAACTAGTAGTTAAGTATCTACATGTACGTAGAAGCTTTATATTAACAAGTCAAGTGTCAAATGTTTCAGGTTTACATTTAAATGTATTCATGCATTCACTTAATCCACAGTGCTCACTAGTTGCAAATCAGTCAGTCAAACCATGATACAATCATACAAGCTGAAGAATGTTAACTTGCAGTTGAGTGCCAAGAAACACCAAGTAACTGCTGATTATGTCTTAGGGGTGGAATGATCCAAACCGGAGAACAGTATGAATTTGTCCACCACGCCTTAAGTCTCTACGAAGGGCGCCTGTCAGCAGACCCTGGCCAGTGAACACAAACGCAAAGGCAAGATAAAGATGGTACAAAGATTTTTTTTTTCTTACTTCACTTTTACCAGGAAGAACAATCTCTCAAGGGTCCAAGAGTCAGTTTTTCTTTCTCATACAAGGAGACAATCTAGAATATAAGGGATTGTTTTGAAGCTGTCTTGCACTTACGGTCTCAGAAAGAGATCTCAGCAGATGTGATGTGCTCTTGACTCGGACTCCTTTGCCTCTAAAGAAGTGTGTTCGCTCTGTCCACCTAGATCGAAGCCACTCTACCAGTATACCTGCCCTCTGACCTCCAGCTTTGGACTTTTCACTGATCCACGTCATGGCTGATGGTCCTAGTGTTCAATTCAAAATGTGTATAGTTATGATTAGCACTTTTCTCAAGACTTCACACATAACTATGTTAATGTGCACAAGGTATTTGAAGACTGTTAGACGCATCAGCTGGACTTATGTGTGAATACAGTATGTCTTATCAATTCCTACAATCATTTTAAAAAACTAAATAACTACACACACACACACACACACACACACACACACACACACACACACACAATAAATAAATAAACTCCAACTAACATCTACTCACGATTTCAGCATGAATGTAAATGGCAGATTTTTTTGTTGCTGTCCAAACCAGAAATGCAAAAAGTCAATAACAAGATGACAAAAACATTTAATATTTGACCATCCACCATAAAACTGCTCACTTCTTCTGTTATTCTCATATCCCTTGTAAAAGAGGTGGTTATACAATACAATACAATTCAATAATGCCAGTTGTGCAGTACATATATACATAATTGTACTTTAAATATCAGAGTTTGAAATATATATGTAAAATATGACAGTTATTTTTGTACAATCTTCCCTGAATAATTGTTGGTTTAATATTTTTATTTTTTGAGTTCTTTTTTTCTATTTAATAAGGAAACATCCATACATTGATCTATATTAAGGACTTGAGGAAGAAAGGAAGTAAAAATGTCCATGTCATAAAAAAAAATGTTAAATCTCCTCCTAGAACATGATGTTTGTGAAAATGTTGATGGATTATGGAATCATTTGGTTCAAAGAGATGAAATGTCATGAAATCCTTTGTGATTTGGTTCATTTTAGAGCCTGGACTCACTTGTCAGTTGAATCAATATTTTAGGAAAGCCCTCCCCCACCCTGTATTTTTTTTTGTTTGTTTGTTTTTTTTGGTGAAGCATCGCAACAACTCCACCCTTTGCTCATTCTAAACCCGTTTTATCCATGCCTTTTAGCTAAATGCCAGCACCCACTTACATAAACTTCCTGCACTGAATCAGGAAGTTGTGTGCTGCTCCACGAATGCAGCACCATTATATTCCTGGGTGTATTTTTTAAAATCAGAAAATGCGAACACCCCTTCTACATGAATGCCGTCAGACCTTATATTGTTTTCCTGACCTGGGAACCTGTGACTAAGATATGCAGTACTTGCAAATGTCTTAGGCACAATACATTTTAAATACATTTTGTCTTACATGATTATATACAAAACATTTTGTTTTGTTTTTCACTTTCTACTCCATCGCTTGTCTAGTTTACAACATTTACTTATACCCTGTAAGTGAAAGAAGGCATCATTTAGTATTACAGATCAGGTGATCTGATATGGAATGTCCCATAGTTTTCAATTATAATCTTAAATTAGTTCCTTTGCCCAATCCAAATCTTTCCTCCAAATGATACATTTTAAGCCATTTCCTTTCTTTACATTTTGAACAACTCATGTTTTATCCAAGAGTTTACTCTGAATTGATCAGTGAGGTACAGGTATATCATAGTGAAATTGTATAGTAGTGCTGTTAAAGTTACGTCAGCAGCATGTTTCTGAACTACACTAGGACTTTGCTGCTAAAGTGTTCAGTTTTGAGAGGTGGAAAGATGATTGTTGTATAACTATGAACAGTTCTTACTTTTTTTGTATTGTCCATTTTTTAAAATTCTGATTATTTGTGATACAGAGGATTTAAAAATTATATTTGTGAATTTCTATTAGATGATGTGTGTAGCATAGAAAAATCTGGTCAGTCAGAAACGGTTTAACGTCAGTGTACATTGGCTTACTGTTTGTAGCTATTTTCCACTATTTCGTATTAACCTGTCAATAACATTTTTTTCCTCTTTATTGCTAATCCACATGATTGTTGTGGGGGGAAAATGTAACTGTCCAGCAGACCTGCTACAATAGATATTTCTAGCTAGTATAATCTGTACATACTGTATAATCCTTCTATTATTACAGTAAGAAACATAATAAGACAAGCCCGAGCTGCAGATTTGACGTTATTCTAAACTAAAACATACTGTTAATGAAAACACAGGACTATGTCATGATTCAAGCCATAATATCTAATGTTGAGGTACTATGTACTGTACGTTCACACTATGAGTCCTCTTTTATCTTTGTAGAGAGCCTGTAATGTGGAGAAATGTGTTCTTGTGTATAGAACTGGCAATTATTGCCGACTCAGACTGTCCTCTAACTGGTAATAATATACCTAACTCTGTGACTCTGTGGTCTTTACAGCCAATAAACCAATCATACTAAGTGATTTTGTCATTGTTTTGTTTTTGTTTTGCGTGCTCATGTGTAGCGAGGCAAGTTGTACGTTTTGTGCAGTCGTACACAAAGTGAGCAGAGAGTTCATATCACATCCAGAACACATTTCACCATTCCACTGTAAAACCTGTCATGTTTACACGAATCAATTAAGGAAACAGATTGCCTTAAACCATTTACAGTGAATATAAAAAGTCTACACACCCCTGTTAAAGTCACAGGTTTTTGTGATGTAAAAAATGAAATCAAGATAAATCAGATTAGATCTTTTCCCACCTTTAATGTGATGCAGCAACCAACAAAATTTAACAAATATAATTTTTTTGGGAAAGAAAAAGAAAAAAAAAAACCCTCATGCCTCTTAACTAATACTTTGTTAAAGCACCTTTTGCTTGTAATACAGCACTCAGTATTTTTGGGTAAGAGTCTACCAACTTAACACATCTTAATTTATAAATTTTATTCCACTTTTCCTTGCAAAATTGCTCCAGATCTATCAAACTGTTAGGGGATCTCCTGTGCACAGCCCTCTTCAAGTCGTTCAAAAGGTTTTTGATAGGATTTAGATCTGGACTCTGACTGGACCATCCTAAACGTTGATCTTCTTCTGAAGCCATTCCTTAGTTGACTTGGGTTTGCACTTATTGTTATTGTGCTGGAAGATGATATTTTTGTTCATCTTCCGCTGTCTAATAGAGGCCTGAAGGTTTTGTGCCAAAACAGTTTGGTATTTGGATCTATCCATGATTCCCTCTAGCTTGACTAGAGCTCCAGTCCCAGCTGAGGAGAAGCAGCCCCATAGCATGATGCTGCCACCACCATGCTTCACCATAGGTATGGTGTTTTATAAGTGATAAGCATGGATGTGTTTTTTTTGTGACAAACAGCTTCCGTCTAGTCACACTACCCTATAGCTCAGACATGTGGAGAATACGAGAGATTGTTGTCACATTCAGGGAGTGATCAGTACTTACCAAATATTCCTGCAGCTCCTGTAATGTTGCTGTAGGTGTCTTGGCAGCCTCCCTGATAAGTTTTCTTCTTGTTCTTTCATCAGTTTTGGAGAGACGTCCTGTTCTTGGTGATGTCACTGTGGTGATGTCACACATTTTCTCCACTTGTTGATAATGGCCTTCACAGTGTTCCATGGTACATCTAATGTTTTGGAAATTATTTTGTACCCCTCTCCTGACTGATACCATTCGACAATTAAATCCTGTATATGCTCTTTGTAAATAATGGCATCAGCAGTCACTCACTCTCAGTAACCTATTTATCCTGGGGGCCAATTTATCTGAGCCAATCTGCCTAGTGGTGCAGATACACGAAGAACATGTGAAACTCCACACAGATGGTCACTTGACGCCGGACTAGAAGCCAGTACCGTGGAGCAGTAAGGCAACAATACTACCCACTATGTCTTATTTTATCTGATGAAAAGGCAAGAACTAGTATTTAATGGTCAAGCATTAAAGGAAACTGTTGTTGCTGTTCAGTCATGATAGGAATTTTTAACGGAATACACCTGGCCTATATTGTTCACTATTTATTAACTACGTGAATTGAAGTTAAGTGAAAGAGCACACCAACAAGGGTTATTTATTCATTTTTAATGAAGTGTTGAGAAATCTAAAAGAAGAAGGTTCAGTCTTGGTTCCAACTATGCAGAAAATTAAACTCAATCAGACAGAGTTTTCCAGACAATGTTCAGTTACTGAGTTCTCATAACTTAATTCAGATAAATGAAAAAATATTCGAGTAATGATTACTCATTTCATTTAGTCATTTCCACTGTTAGTAGTCAGTCACTGCCTGTATAGACCACACTAAGATATGCACACCCAACATATTGTTGTCTATTAGAGAACTTCCTGTCTGTACCTGTACAATTTCCCTTCTCTGTGTTTGAATATCACATGGAATATTAAATATCACAAAAGTTATCTCGCATTTCACCTCATGACTAAATCCTGGGATATATTTCTCGATATTTGCTTTTAACATGAGGATTTATCTATTTAGGTATGTTAAAAAAAAAAAAAAAAGTGAGAGTACACAACAAAGCATTTTATGGTGTATAATAGAAGGAAGTGAAGTGAAATAGTCATGAAGCTGCTTTAAACACAGTGGATATGGTGTGAAAATCATTGTGGCTTGAACAGACTGGCTGCTCTGTGGGGTATACAGGAAGGAAAAGGGGTGGGCTGCCTAAAAGGCTTCAAACAACAAAAGCAGCTCATTGCTTAACATTTGTCAGACATCTAATAACAGGGGGGGAAAATCCTAGTCCAGCATTTATGTTAAAGAAAACAGCTAAATCATAATCCAGCCTGAAAGAAGCTTTGGATTTTAGGACAGAAGTATCCCGAGGTATCAGAGAGACAACGCCTCACATCACTGTTTTACTTGGCCACTGTATTTGAACTTAAGACCGATCCTGATTGAGGAAATCCGCCAGAGACCGAATGGTTTACTCGCACGCATTTTTGATTACTGTTGGCCGATGAGCGTGAGAGGCTCCGACAGAGGCCCACGCGGATCTGATGAACTTTTGGAAAAAGTCTCTTTTAAACAAATATATCCAACGCATGGGGAGCCTACATTTCCACTCATTTCCAAATCCTTTGGATTATGTTTTCAAGTGTCTCTTCAAATTGAAGTTTTATTTATTAACTAAAATCATCTAATAACCTGACAGTTGAAAAATGCTGAGGCCTGAAGCTGTTCCTGTAGCTGTCTGGGTAGCATGTGGAGTTGTGGTGAGTATTATTTAATATAAAACCCTTTTCAGATAGGATTGTACTTAAATAGAGATGCATTTTTGTTATAATTGGGCTGGGCTGTAAAAACAAAAAACAAACAAACAAACAAACAAAAAAAACCCTGATATTTTTACAAATTGTCAAAAGTCTAACCATAACTGCACATCAACTGCATCACACCATGTCAGCTCAGAAAAAGGTCAATAAAAGTTAATGCACATTAAGTGTAATTCCAGATTAGTACAGATAATTCAGATAATTATGGATTATTACATGCAGATGTGTTTTATTAAAAACAAAATACAATCCAAATATACTGGCAATAACTGTAAAACTATAACCGGAATGTCACTAAGAAACATTACAAAATAATTTGACTTCATATTTTATACAGAAAATAATTTTCTTAAGAAAGAAAACTATTTTCTTTTACAAATTATATACTGAAATGATGATGATGATGATGATGATGATGATGATGATGATGATGATGATTAATTTATTAATCATTTTTATTTTATTTATTTATTTTCAGGGTGTGTTGCTGGCTAATACTCAGCAATGTAGCATTAAAGTTCTCACAGCTGTCCAAATCCGCTCCGATTCTATACAGTTCACACTGAACAGCTCACATGTGGAATGCCGATTCAGAGTGAATATTGCGGACGTGCCTGAGAACTCGACAGACTGTGATCAAGATCAAGAAAACTTTGAAATGACTAAATGTAAACTTGTGAATTTGGACCCTGGGACATGGTACCACCTGACTATAATATCGAAGAATGATAGTAATCAATACAACCTTTCCCTACCGACAAGTAAGTGACATACTTTCTGTGACTTGCATGTGTGCTTCTTAAAATTTACATCCCCGGTGCAGAATAGGCATTTTCTTCATGTGTGCAGTGGTTTAATGTTAACTTTGTGTACACACTCACCTCCAAATCACTCAAGACCATAACTTAACATTAACAGTATATATTATGATTGTGACTTCTGTTGCTCTGTAGACTGTAGTATTCTCAGTGCAACATGTTTCTGGTTCATCTTTACAAATATTCTATACGAAATCTCAAATTAAGTAAAAACAAAATAAAAAAAAAACAGACGCCAGATATCAATGAACACGTTTTTTTTCAAAACTTTTTTAGGTTTTTTTTTATTATTAAAACAATATTTTTCCTATGTCCTAAACTGTGTACATTTGAATGTTATTGCTATATTTTATTCAAAAATTCATTTCTACAATTTTGGTCATCAATATTAAATATTTCAGATCTGAAGGTTAACAAATTTTCTTTATATACTGTACACACAATGGAAAATTTTATTTATTTATCTCAGGTAAAATATTTTATTTGTTGTGCCTCATGGTATTCCTACATGTAGACAATCCATTTACCTTTTGTGATAGTCAGATCAAATTCATATGACATGCAATGACAAGTTACCACAAAAAAAAACCCCAACACATAAAGAATGTATGCATGTAAGGGTTAAAGCTATCTTCTACTATTTCAGATTGGTTACTGTATAAATGATGTGTCTATGATCACAGTAAGGAATGTAATGAAAGCTGAGGTTTTTAATGCTGAGAGGAAATATGTCTATGAGTCAGACAATTTACACATTGTCCTCTGAGACACATTTAAAGAACTGAATTAAGGCTGTATTGTAAGATGGAAATGTGGTTCTGATGTCTTATTGCTATATGTGTATAACATGTATAGCTAATAAGCTATTTAATTCATATTTTGGATTGTATACTTTTTTGATATGTTGATGTCAAAACCAATGATAAACAAACAAAAGAAAAATACAGAAAGTATGAGTTTAATGTAATTTAGAGGTGAATTACCCATCATCCCTCAACCAAATGTTGTCATATTCAATTTTTAAAAAATCAGAAAACATAGAAGAACCAAAAGATTTGATTGTGTAAAATTTAGCGTTATGGTTAGGTTTAGGAAAAGCATTTTTTGACGCACTAATGAAGTCAGTGGAAGGCGGAAATAAGAAAGCTGGCTCAGTTTAACATCACAAAAAGACAAGATGAACCTGATACAGTAATTCAACCCATGCAGTCACGTTTGCATTCAGGTACAGTATGTGAATCTCCAGCAACGTTAAGCAACACCTGTTTTGGCAGGACCTGAAATGAACTTAATCCAGAAGTCAGATTTGTCATAGCATTAGTACGATGAACTGAACCCAGGTTTCTCCACACTGGCGTAAAAGACGTGGATAATTGCCATTCAACAATAGCACAACCAATTATTTACGACGTTGGTGCATTTTGAAATACTTTGGTTCTGTGTAATCTTTTTAAATTGTGCTTTTAAGTGGTAAAGCATGTGATATGCTATATCTGAAGTCAAGACCTTACACTGATAACATTCTTAAAATATGCACAAATATTTAACGTTTGGACAAGGACCAGTATTTTTTTTCCCTACAAGCCTATCAATTCCTTTATAGTGAGGATTATAAATGATATACAATCTACATTTGATCAGACATTAGGATTGCTTTTATTTGGTAAAGAATATTTCAAAAGTCTTGGTTTTGTTGAGGGGTATAAAGGCCTTTGTATGTGTGTGTGTGTGTGTGTGTGTGTGTGTGTGTGTGTGTGTGTGTGTGTGTGTGTGTGTGTGTGTAGGTGACATTGTGTTTGATGTTTGGCTTGGCTCCAGAACAGCAGTCTAACGCGAAGTATTTCCAGACTGTTCTGGCCTCTCCTCTCCCCTGCCCTTTCCCACCCCATTGTTCTTGTGTGCTAAAGGAAATGGGAAGGGGGGCTGCGTTCTGTTTTGGTTGGAGGTTTAATCGGGTTAAACAGCGCAGTTCTGCTCTTGACCCTCACAGCGATGCCATCACCTAAAGCTCTGTGATATTTGTACATTGAAGGTGCACTCCCTAAGGCTAAAAATATAACACCACAAGTTTACTGCTGTGCTTTATAGCCAAGAATGTACAATACAGAAGAAGAAGAAACCTGAAACATTCATTTCACTTTAGTGAACAATCGGTTAATGTTCATTTATTGTACATAAAGATTGTTAACAAATGTGTGTAGTACAAACTGTAGATGAGGAAATCATGATAGTAATTTTTCAAGCTTTATGAAACTCTATAAGAGGGTTTTGCTGCTGTTGTTGTTGTTGTTGTTGTTGTTGTATTTATTGTAAATTGTACCACAGTGCTCGAATCTGATTGGCCAGTGAGTTCTGAATAATTTGCTAGAACAGCAGTTTTTCACAGGTTTATATTAACGCGCTAGTTCTAATACATTATCATTTCTATAGTAAAAGCTCATTCACATGATGGATGATCTACATAATCTAAGCCTGATAATAAACGGATTAAAAACATGCTGTTGTTTAACTAAGAAAACGTCTAATTGCTGGTACTGTATGGTGGTATTTATGTACCATTTGTGGAAGGTGTAACAGTCAGTACGTTTTCCGTCACGAAAGAGACTTCAGGATAGTGGAGTTTGCACTTTCCGCTTTCATCTGTAACATAACAAGCTGTTTTAAATTTAATTATTTATTATTAACTTCAGAAAAGAGAGGCTTGTGAGGGAATGACTGTTTATTGCTGCTATAATGTAAGGAACTAACTTGTCTCGTGGACGTTCCACAAATATAACTATAAAAAGGTATAATGTGTCATACAATAATAAATAAAAATTGTATTCAAGTTCATCCGAACTTCAACCCACCATCCCGTTTATTTCCTGTAACAGCATGCTTCATATACTGTATACTGCACTGCTCCAAGATTACTAAAATTATAAGAATTGTTATAACTGAATTTGAATATGAATATAATGTTCATAAAATTCTAAATGATTCTTAGTACATACATTCTCAGAAAAAAAGGGTTCTTTTATGGTTATAGCTTTATGGCTTTGTTGAGAACTGAGACTTTTTTTTTCTAAGGGTGTATAAATCCAATATTACTTTACATTAGCAGCTTGGTTTTGAATAAACCTCCTGCCTACAGAGATGTCATGTGGTCTCAACAGTTATTTAAAAGTCATAACACAGTAGCATTGTTGTGATAAACTCATACAATTTGGGTTTGAATGAGCCACCAGGGAGGAAGAGCTGCAGAAAAAGCAGCTGCTTGGTGGTAGTGGCTGTCTAGCTTTGGCCTTCATCGCTAAAGGTCCTCTTTCCGGTACTCACTTTCCCACAAAGAGCTCTCCATGGGCGGCTCAGCATCCAGCCAGGGTTGGCATTATTTAAACGCTCCAGAACAATCTTATCTCGGTCGCACATCGCACCCACTGACTGCCCTGGCATGCTCTTATACAAAAACTGCGCAGTCAAGAGCCACTTCGAAGTCATTGTGTAATAGAGCTGAAGTGTTTTTTTCCCACTGTAGTAAGAAATGTAATTTTAAAAAAATGTGAAAAACGGCATCACATACTATGAATATTAATTACAGTTGAGGTAATAAGTTTACATACGCCTTGCAAACTCTGCAAATGGTTAATAATTGAAAATAAATAAATAAATTAATTAATTAATTAATAAGAGGGGTCATCAAAATTGCATTTTGTTTTTTATTTAGTACTGCCCTGAATAAACTATTTCACATAACTGTTGTTTACATATAGTCCACAAGACACAATAATAACTGAATTTACATTTAAATGAACCAGTTCAAAAGTTTACATACGCTTGGTTCTTAATACTGTGTGTTGTTACCTGGATGATCAACGGCTGCTTTTATGTTTTGTGATAGTTGTTCATGAGTCCCTTGTTTGTCCTGAGCAGTTAAACCGCCCACTGTTCTTCAGAAAAATCCTCCAGGTCCTGCACATTCTTTGCTTTTCCAGCATCTTCTGCATATTTGACACCTTTCCAACAGTTGCGCTAATCTTTTCACACTGAGGACAACTGGGGGACTCGTACACAACTATTACAAAAGGTGCAAACATTCACTGATGTTCAAGAAGGCAACATGATACATTAACAGCCGGGGGGTGTAAACTTTTGAACAGCATGATTGGTGTAACTTTTTACTATTTTGTCTCCTGGGAAACATGTAAATGTCTTATGTAGCTTCTGAAGGGCAGTACTAAATGGAAAAAATAAGATCTTTAAACAAAATAATAACAATTTACACTGATCATCAATCAAAAAGCTCTCTTTTTTTAATTATTAATATTTTGCTGATTCTGCAAGGCATATGTAAACTTACAGCCTCAACTGTACGTTAACATTTTTAAATTTATTTATCTAAAATAAAAGATACTCAATAAAGTCAAAGCTGTTAATGCGGTGAAATGCATGTGTATGTGTATATGTGTAATGTGTATATACTGTAACTTTAAAAACATTTAAGGCACATACTGTATAATTGGACCAAAAGGTGCACTATATGCACATTTCTAGGTAAATTATAGACACTAGAGGTACAAAAGATGTACTGGTTGTTACAGCAGTAACAAGAAGTGGTAAAGAGTCACATCTAAACTAGAGAGGTGGAGCAATCACTAATACTCAGGAATGGTCTCCTGTGTTAAACAAAAGCTTGGAAATAAATCTTAGGAAGCTATGTGCTTTATGACACTTCTGATTCTGTGTTTGTCGTCCAGGACCTTCAGCGGTGCAAAGTGTTCAGGTGTTTAGACACGTGGATAGCCTGAGCGTGTCGTGGAAGCCCGGCCCAGGTAGAGCAGAGCAGTTTCGAATTCTGCTCAGAGACAGCATGGGTCTGGGCTCTGCCTGGAACGCCACGTTGGACAACATTACAACTTCGTACACAATGAACAGCCTGACTCCTGGTCGTGTGTACAATATGAGCATCATCACCGAGGCAGCAGGGATGCAAAACACTGTGTCCGTGCAGGGACAAACAGGTACCGATCTCTTCTATCATTAGAAATATCTAAAAATGTCTAAAACAAAACAAAATCTAGAGCCACAAGCTCCATCTCACGGCTCTTACTGGGTGACGAGAGATGAAACGTTTCTGCTACCTTCATTATTTCCTTTTGTGTGTGAGTGTGTGTGTGACCTTTTACACAATATTTCAGGCAGTATAGGGTGAACGCCCTGTCTCTTTTTCCTGCTGTGTAAAGGGAAAGCTTGGCTTTCATCCTCATGTGTTATGTCACCCCCTTGCACTCTGTCAATCATACCTTCACAGTGTTTATAATCCTCCAACACACACACACACACACACACACACACACACACACACACACACACACACACACACACACACACACACACACACACACACACACACCAGATTACAATCAGTGCTACAACCCAAGCTCCAGTTCCTCTCTTTCAGAACATTCAAAACCAGACTGTAAACATACTGAAAGGTCTGAAACTATCCAAACATTCAAATAATACCGTAGGTACCATGTGTCACTGAAAGTACGCTTGAAGGTGTCTGTCAACAGCCATTTTTGCTTCCAAGACACAGATCTACTTAAGCACAGACGAAAGGAAATTGAGCCATTAGTACAAAAAAAAAAAAAAAAAAAAAAAAGCAAAAGTGACCCAGTTGTGTTGGTGTGTGTCTAGATTAAAGGAACCTACAGCATTGTTTAGTTTGTCTCTCTGGAGGAACTTTTTAATCTTACAGTACATGGTTTCTCTATTCCAAGTAGAACCCCTTTAGGTAGCTACAAATCCTTAACTATCCAAAGAACACACAACAGAAGGATTAATGGAATGAAATGCATATGCAGAATGACAATATGTACTGTATGTACATTATGTTTCCATTCGGGAGGGGGCATGGCAGCTTAGTGGTTAGTACTGTTGCCTCACACCTCTAGGGTTGGGGGTTTGAATCCCACCTCCACCCTGTGTGAGCAGAGCTTGCATGCTCTCCCTGTGTTTTGGGGGTTTCCTCCAGATACTCCAGTTTCCTCCCCAGTCCAAAGACGTGCTGATTGGCATCTCTAAATTGTCTGTAGTGTATGTGCGTTTGTGATTGTACCCCATGATGGTTTGGCATCCCCTCCAGGTTGTCCCCTGCCTTGTGCCCCAAGTTCCCTGGGATAGGCTCCAGAAAATGGATGGATGGATGTTTCCATTCAAATACAGGGGCTATTCTATTTCAGCCCAATATTTCTTATGGGAGATGGGTTTTAGAGCTGGGAGTCGATGCCAAGAAGAATCAGTTCCTCAATTCTAGGCATTTGGGAATTGAGAGTCAACTCCAAAGCTTTGGACTTGAATTCCACGCAGTGAAGTTGTAGTTTGTGTGCACCTGCATGCACAGTTATTTGACTGATGGTAGTTTGTCTTCTTCTGTAGACAATAGTGCCATGGTTCCACTGCTCATTTTCATGAATGACAGGTTAGATTATGTTCACCTGCATGTTTTGTATGTTTATATAGATACATACAGTATATCAGTTTATTATGTGCTTGCTCAAGCATTAAGCAAACGTTGACACAAAGTACTAAGGGTATAGAACTCTGGTGTGATTCTGTACTGTACTGTAAAAAAAATAAAATAAATAATAAATAAAAATCAAATACAGTTAGTAAATAACTGATCCTGCTTTCAAGCCATTCCATGTTTTTTCTTAATATTGCACTACTTATTATATCTTGGTTTTTGTAATTGAGATTTGAGAAATTTGTTGTGTGGAACCGATTCCATCACTTGATGGAATCAGAGTTGACTTGACAGCCCTAATGAATTTGAATGTATCAACACTGAAAGAAGTTCTCAGATCTCAGACTCAGAATGAAAACTTTTTGCTTTCAATTGTTTCCCCACATTTCTGATGATTCAGTTCAGGTTTTTACATATTCAAATCCAGTTAACTATAAGACAAACCTCTGAAATGTAATCCAATCTGGCGTTCTTCACCCTGCAGTACCGAGTGTGGTTCTTAATGCACATATGGAGAACAATGGGAGTCAGACAAGCCTCCAGGTCTCTTGGGATCAAGCTCCTGGTGATGTGGACAGTTACCTGGTCCAACTACTGTCTTCTGATTCAGCAGTACAAGAGCAAACTCTGTCCCCAAACACCGCACGATCTCAATTTGACCAGCTTACGCCTGGCAGCTCCTACCAGGCCTTGATCTACACCAGGAGTGGTAATCTCAGCAACCAGGTCAATGTGACTGCTACAACCGGTATGTAAGACTGAAACTGATAAGACAAGCTAAGTTCAGCTCTTCTGTGAATGAGAAATTCCTGACTTCATATTTTATCATTTTGACACAAATAAAAAATATAAAACATCTAGAGCTTAACTGGACAAAGGCTTGTCATGAGTAACTGGGTTTCTACTAAGCTTCACCCCACTAGGTTTAATCAGTCTTGGGCTTAAAAACACCCATATAGACCCATTTTGTTTACTTTGAAATGCCATTGCATGAAATATTACAATTTCAATGTATTTTTTAGTTCTAGATAAATATTTTCTCTAGTTGAGAAAATATTGGTGGTTATGTGTGTCAAATTGAGATCTTTAATAGTGACAAAGAAAATTTAAAGTCCCCATGAAATAAAAATTGAAGTTTTGTGGCTTTTAGTATGAGTGTTAGGCTTAAGGTTATCTATAAGCTAGTGTGCTCTAAAACAATGACAAAATTTATATTTAGAAGACATACACATTCAAAATGTACAGTCTCTCTCTACCACCAATACGAATCAACAATGTTGATGACATCATTCTGCACTTCAGATTCTCATCAGATTTTCTGTCGATATGTCCATATGTCCTGCCCTGACTTCCTGATTCAGTGGAAATTACGTCAACACATTGAACAATGCCACATGTTTCAAGGCACTTCACAGGGACTTGAGAGATGAGACCTTAGAAAGACACAAAAATATTTAGGTAACACAGATATAACTGTGGACTACTGACACTTTCTTTTTGGAGTTGTGGAGACACCCCTTTTCCACAAATTTTTGTCGTTTTAATCTTTGTGTAAGCCCTTAGATATTTGTATATCCTTTTATTATTTACCATAAAGATTTAACCTTACACTTTCCATTAATTTTCACTCAAATTACTTTTAAATTTCCTGTCTATTGGCTGCCTCTTAACTATCACATGACAGCTACCAGCTGAGAAGGCGTTATGCATCATAACACATTCTTCCATCAGCTTCCGAAGCCGACTGCTATTCTTTCAATGTCAGAGCTTCTAAATGCTTGGAGAAGAGCACTAACTGTCCTCTGCTGTATATATAAAATAACAGACACCCGTGACTGGCTTGTGTCTCTCTGATTGACAGGGGAGAGAGAGAAAGCCTGTCCTTCCCACCGACAGAGCTAGCCATTTAACCACTCTTAAAACTCCTGGTCATGGATAACTTTGGTATTGTCAGGATTTAAACGTGTGATTTCCCAACATTCTGTCACTTCACCCTGCATTATAGAAATTGCTCTCTTAGGGGAAGTGACACATTACCGGAGGATAAAAAAAAGCATTCTCTGCACACATCATGTCATCAGCTTTAATCACCTTAATGAGTGCTGTTTCACTCTGATGCACTGGTTGCACGTCTCACTGTGTGTCTCTCTCCGTGTTAATGGCAGCTCCAGGCGAAGTCTCTCAGCTGAAGATGGAGAAACCTGCTAAGTACGGTGATGTGAAGATTAGCTGGCTGCCCCCTGTAGGACACTGGGAACACTACAGTGTGATGCTTTTTAATGGAAGCGAAACGGTGCTTAACACAACCCTACATAAAGCTGCGACAGAGTTCAGGTTTTCTGGGTTAGATCTTCATCCAGGCAGAGTTTATAAAGCAGCAGTGAGTGTAGAGAGCAGGGGGCAGAGCAGCACCGTCTACTGCCGCGCAGAAATAGGTACTTAATATTCTATTATTATTAGTGTAATTATTTAATAAAGCCATGCAACCTAATCTACCACTATGAACACGATGCACCACTAAGAACTGTTTTTATTCCATCACCTACTTCAAATAATTAATAGACAAGATTAGATTACTACTTTTTATATTTCACTTCAAGTGTTGATGTATTTCTGATAGATTTTTATTCATTACCTTTATCCTTTGAGTTGTTTATCTTATAATTCTATTCTTTTTTTTTCTCTCATTTTGGGAGCTGTTTTAATTTTTTTTTTCTTTTTTACATTTTTGCTATCATTTTCAGCTTTCTCAGTTTAAATATTGCTATAGAATGTATAATTTTTATCTCTTTCATTCTGAAGCACTTTAAGCTGCATATAATAATAATAATAATAATAATAATAATAATAATAATAATAATCCTTCTTCTTCTTCTTCTTCTTCTTCTTCTTCTTATTATTATTATTATTATTATTATTATTATTATTATTATTATTATTATTATTATTATTAATTTAAGTGAATAAAAAAGTGTAGTTTATTACTGGAAAATAACAAAATAACCCTGTGTTTTAGGAGCATACACATTTGATTGAATTGGTTGAAGGTTAAAAAAATGAAAGCATGCAACATTTTATTTATATGTAAACCATTTATTTTACATTTCTTTGCAAGGATCTCACAAACAGCTAGAAATTTAATCGGACTGTAATGTAAATGTGAAGAAAAATTATTTTCTACCAGACTGCACAAAATGAAATGAATGAAAGTAAAAGTATTTTGTATTTTTCACACTTTTCAAAGCGTGACCTAGGTACAAACTCGTTATGATTTACAATCTTGAAATTATAAAGATCTACCTCCCCTCCCTCTCTCTCAGGCCCATCACCTGTGTCGCAGCTACACATCCGTCATGCAGACGAGACGTCCCTCAGTGCCTTATGGAACCATGGTTTTGGCTCAGGGACTCGTGACAGCTACACCGTGGAGCTTTACTACGCCACTGGTTCCACTGCCATTCAGACGCGAAGGCTGACCCGGGACATGAGAGAGTGCACCTTTAATGTGCTTGTGCCTGGCCGTCTGTATAAAATTGTCGTCACGACCACCAGTGGCGACCTCCGGAGTTCTGCTACAGTAACAGGAAGGACATGTAAGGCTTTACATTTAACAGACACTCTACTCTGGGTAAAACATCTCACACTAATGCAAATAGACCAGGGTCTAAGAATAGCATAAGGATGAACCCTGTTACATAGGACATCAGAGTTAGTACAGCAAAGAAGACAGTACAGGACTAAATAATAATAATAATAATAATAATAATAATAATAATAATAATAATAATAATAATAATAATAATAATAATAGTTATTCAGATTTAGTGCTTGTTGAAGTTTCCATTTGATGACTGCCTGTTCAGACAGCCAGCGAACATTCATGTCACCACCTACTGTACGTGTCAGGACAGAATAGTCTTGATGCATGTTTTCCTTGTGTCTTGAGGGATGCTGGGTCAAGTTGAGCCTTGTGGAACATTGTACAGAGCAGGTTATGGCGAGTATTTGCAGCTAGATGGGTGATGGTGCATTTCTGCCTCTGTAGACAAGCATCAGTGTTTTAAACCTGATACACAGAGCCACTGGAGGGAACGTAGTAACTGTAAATAATCTTATATCGTGAGATCTCTATATCTCATACAGTCAGTAACTGAAAGGGGTTATGGAGTAACCGAAATAGTTAAAAGTCTGTATCTTTCTATCCCCAGTGCCTCATGAAGTGACCACCCTGAGGCTAAACAATATGAGAACCACAGACTCTCTCAATGCCTCCTGGGACAGGCCTCAGGGAGATCTGGACTCCTATCAAGTGCTGCTGCTACACAACAAAGAGCCTGTGTATAACCTCACTGTCCCGGCTAACACCACCGTTATCTACCTCCCGCATCTCAAAGCTGGAGCGTTTTATAAGCTGCTGATTAGCACAGTCAGTGGAGAACAACGATCCAAGCAGGCTGAGGCCAACTGCCACACAGGTACCAGGTTTAGATAAAAATAAAAAATACTTTGTTTTGTTTGCTTCTACAGTGCCCTCCACTAATATTGGCACCCTTGGTAAATATGAGCAAAGAAGGCTGTGAAAAATTGTCTTTATTGTTTATTGTAAAATTCACAAGAATACTCTGCTCTCATGGATATCAATTGCAAACACAACACAGGTTTATCAAAAAAAAAAAATAGCGTTGTTAAATATATTTGTGCCACAATTATTGGCACCCATATGCATTCATATGAGAAAAATATATTTGAAATGTATTCCCATTGATATTTTAACTTTTTTTTAGTACACCTGGGTGACTAGGAACAGGAAATTGTTCAACCATGACTTCCTGTTTCACAGGGGTATAAATACAGTATGTATATAAAGAACAAGAAGCATTGATTATGTGTTACTATAAAGTCCAGCAATAAGCATATATTAATACTTAACACATGAATTAGTACATACACTAAATCGTATTAAATAATGAAATGTATATGATAACAGCCCAAGAGTTACTCATGAATAACCATTAATAATACTAATAGCTAAGTATTAACATTTTGTTAACCCGTTCTTACAATTAATTCCATGACTTGCAGTATTAATAAAGACTACATTAGTTATTATTTATATTATTTATATTAAGTTTAACCCATGCAGTAATTATGCATTAATTATGTATTAATTCATCAGTATGTAAATATTAGTGAAGCATAGATTATTTGTAGGTCTTATAGTAAAGTGTTACCAAAACATCCAGTTAAACAAAGACAAGTCTGAACTCTCTGGCTATCAAAAAAGGTTTCTGTTTAAAAAGTACCTCAGAATTGCTAGTTAGAGAGAAATGTTTCCCAGTGTCACTGTAATCTGTAACATGATCAGCATAAACACCTTCAAACATCTAATATTTATCTTCAGTTTATCATATTTAAAACCGGTGAATCTGAATACTGTTAATGTTTTTTTTTTTTTTTTTTTTTTTATCTGGACGCGCCAGTATCTAAATTATAATTATATATTCTGGCATCATTTCTAATATAATGACTGTTGTAAATAATTTTACAACATATCCACAGTAGTAAATCAAATGTCTTTTCATGTGAATGTAAGTAAAGCTGATGGGTTTTTTTTCCCTCTTAAAATGAAGACTCTGTTTTGTCTCTGAGTAAACTCTTTATGTAAGGCTGCCCTTATAAGAACTTAAACAAAATAATGGCTGGCCTGAACGAAATTAATCATGTGATAACATCTCTGTAAAACAATAGTGCTCCAATACAAAGGGGAATCTGAGGAATTTCAGGAAGTTCTGCATAGAGGAAGAAGGCAAAGAGCTTATCAAAGTCTTGGTGGCCAGACCCAACTGTTTTCCCATGGAACAGAGAGGCTATTTTCAGCTATGGACTTCCAGCGTTAATGAACTCAATAAGGAGAGCTCGAACAATGGGGCACACCACTAAAACTTTCAGACAACTTTCTACTGAATGCAGCAGATTAAGCTAAATTCAGTCTAGGGATGGAGCAGTGGTTTACAGTCTATCAGAGTGTTTATGTAATTAAAGGATAAAATGAAATTATATAAATGTGCAATGACAGTATTAAATAATTTGCTAGAAAATTTTCAAAACATGATAAAATGGTTAAAAAAATATACTCTGGTTTGAAGTCAGGTGAAACAAACTGTGAAATGTATTAAATGTCTATATAAGCTGAATTGTTTTTACTGTATCAAAATATCATAGCGTACAATATAACCCCCTGTCTGTCTTTAAGTGCCAGCAGCTGTGGCTGAAGTGACGGTCACGAATGAAGGACGCCCAGATTTCCTCAATGTCTCATGGAAAGCTGCACAAGGAGAAGTGAACAGTTATCAGGTCAACCTGAAAGATCATGAGCGGATTGTGTACACGCTCACCGTAACCAAACTGACCTCTGAGTTCAGCAGCCTTGTGCCGGGACGACTTTATACCGTTTCCATTAGCACCTGCAGTGACGTTTACAAAAACACCACTGTGGTCCAAGGAAGAACACGTGAGTTTACTTGGACACACTTTCAGCCATGCACAAAAAAAAAAAAAAAAAAAAGGGAAAAAAGTGAAAGAGGGAAAGATAAATAAATTTGACACAATGCAAAAAACAATATCTTGGCAACTGAAAAAATATCTTAAAAACAAATCTACTTCTTATTATTATTATTACTATTATTATTAAGCCCATTTCTAAACATTTTTCCTAATTTTAAGCTTGAAATTGCTTTATTCTATAGGCAGGTATGTTTGCCTGTATCTACAAATAATCATTTAAAATAAGCAAAACTATCTGTCAACAAACCAGGCAAGTTCATGCTTAAATCTGTCAACACTTCTAGAATTTGACTTGATAATCTTATATTTGTATTTGCTAAGATATCATTTTTGCAGGAATCAGTGGTATCATACAGTGATTGTTACAAGTTAAATAGAGGTTTTAAATAAAGATGTATACACTTTAGGCCAAATATAATAATAAATATATAATTTTGACTGGTAACAAATTATCCAAATAAAACAAATATAAAAATTGAGCCATATGTCACTAATCAAGATCCACTGATTAAAATAAGCAATAAATAAAGCAGATCATTTATTAGTGTTTTATAATTGTAATCAATATCCTTTATAATTTGAATCCCTTTTAATCAATCTCCTCCCCCCATCCAGAACCGTCTGCAGTGCAGAACCCTAATGCCATCCACTTAGCCCAAGAAAATGTCCTGAAGGTGTACTGGAACCACGCAGCTGGAGATTATGACCATTACAACGTAGCAATCCTGCACAACAACACACTCCTTCAGAATCAGACAGTGGAGAGGAGCCGGAACGAGTGTGTGTTTAGTGATCTGGTACCTGGTCGACTCTACATGCTCACTGTCAGCACCTGGAGTGGTGAATACGAGTCCAGGATTTCCACTGAAGGACGTACATGTGAGTGACACATCCATCCATCTGTTCATTCATACATTCATCTATATGTCCATCCATTCATCCGTCCATCCATCCATCTGTCCGTCCATCCATCCGTCCGTCCATCCATCCATCCATCAATCCATCCATCTGGCTGTCCATTCTTCCATCCATCCATCCATCCATCCTTCCATCCATCAATTTATTCAGCCATCCATCTATTTATCCATCCATTCAGCCATCAGTCCATCTGGCCAGTCATCCATCCATCCATCCGCCCATCCATCCATTTATCCAGCATTCCTTCTATTCATTCATCTGCCATCCGTTCATCCATCCTTCTATTGAATTGTCTGTTTGTCTGTCCTTCCATCTATCATCCATCCATATACAGTTGCAATCAAAATTATTCAACCCCAGTTGCAAATCAGGTTATTGTCAATATTTACAGACTTTCAGCTGTTTGCAGTGAACAAATCAAACAAAAGCAATTGAAATAGTTCAACACAACGAATATTTCAAGTGGTTTCCCAAAATTCAACTGAAAATGCAACTTATAATGACGTCTCCAGTTTCAAAATTATTCAACCCCTTAATAGAATCCCTCACAACAGCACAAATATGCAAAACAGGTGTTGTCTCAAGCACACTTGATGCAATTAATCAAAGGCTTCATTAGCTGCACCAGGTGTGCTTGAGCTGGAACACATGAAATACCTGAACTGGCTAGGGGCAGAAAATACATGAAATACCTGGACGGGGCAGAAAAAGGAAGCTATCACACTGTAACCTGATTTCTGAGAAGGCAGGTTGTGGGAAAACCCTCGAGTGACTGCAAAAGACCTGCAGCAAGACTTGGTGGCAACAGGCACTGAGGTTTCAGTGAGCACAGTATGGCGCGTTCTAAACGCAGAAGGTTTCTATGCCAGAACTCCAAAACACCACTACTGACCCAAAAGCACAAGAAAAGTCAGCTCAAAATCATATAAATAAGCCACAGAAGTTTTGGGATTCTGTTCTGTGGAGTGATGAAACAAAACTGGAACTTTTCGGCATGAGGGATCAGCGGTATGTCTGGAGAAAGAAGAATGAAGAAAGAATACTCTGTGCACAGTCAAGCACAGTGGTGGCTCGGTGATGCTCTGGGGCTGCTTTGCATCCTCTGGCACTGGAAACCTGCAGTGTGTGGAAGGCAAGATGGATTCATTGAAGTATCAGGAAATCCTAGGAGAAAACGTCATGCCATCTGTGAGG
This sequence comes from Cranoglanis bouderius, assembly GCA_023630585.1. NCBI lineage: Eukaryota > Metazoa > Chordata > Actinopteri > Siluriformes > Cranoglanididae > Cranoglanis > Cranoglanis bouderius. The sequence goes on along the minus strand of CM042538.1, from coordinate 11,976,440 downwards.
AAGCTGAATCTTGGGCGTCATTGGACCTTCCAACAGGACAATGATCCCAAGCATACCTCAAATTCCACCAAGGCTTGGTTGCAGAAGAAGTCTTGGAAGATTCTACAGGGCCATCACAGTCACCTTACTTGAACCCCATAGAAAATTACTGAACTGGAGGCCATTGCTCATGATGAATGGGCTAAGATTTGTTAGGAACGCTGCCAGAAGCTGGTGTTTGCCTATGCATCTCGTTGCAGCAGGTCATAATAGCAAAAGAGTGCTCTACTAAGTACTAAAGATGCTTGCCATGAAGGGGTTGAATAATTTTGATACTGAAGAAGTCATTATAAGTTGCATTTTTGTTGAATTTGGGGAAACCACTTGAAGCATTCATTGTGTTGAACTATTTCAATTGCTTTTGTTTGATTTGTTCATTGCAAACAGCTGAAAGTCTGTCATTCTTGACAATAAACCTGATTTGCAATGGGGGTTGAATAATATTGATTGCAACTGTATTCATCAATCCATCCATCTAAACATCTAACTATCCATCCGACCTGTCTATCCACCACTTGTTAATGTAAACTGCATAACAGTGCCCCCCTGTGGTACACCATGTAATGTTTCTGCTAGGACATTTATTTATGTGCCTCTGCATTAATCATAAATAAGAAGCATAGAACACTTTAAAAAAAAAAATATATATATATGTATATATATATATATATATATATATATATATATATATATATATATATATATATATATATATATATATATATATATTCAGATTTCTGGCACATTATAAAGAACTGGGTTGAGCGGTTGCGTCTCTTAGCCCCTTTATGTACACCAACATTACACAAAGTGTACAAAATGTACATGTTAAAGGAACATATAGGGGTTTCCATGTTTTATTTACAATGTCATTCCAGAGCATAACTCTGAATTATGAATGAAGAGTCAATGTCTGAATTCACTGTATGTATTCATGGAGTAAAAAAAAAATGCTAACAGTAAGGTTAATAGTCATCATGGCTGTGCATCTGGAAATGTAGTTTTTAACACTGATTTTATCTTGCCATTGAGCTTTGTAGTTTTATATACACTAGCCCATATGTTGTATGTTGTTTTATCCCACTGCATATACACTGTATATAAATAAATAAAACCTGACTAAAATTAACATTAGCACTGTGTGCTATGCAGTTCCTGCTGCAGTACGCTCACTGGCTCTGGCCGAGAAAGGAACCAATCATCTGTGTGTGAGCTGGAACTCTGCACCAGGGGACGTGGATCACTACGAGCTCCAAATCCTTTACAACGACACAAGAGTTTTCCCAGCCTTGAGACTTAACAACACAGCGCGTGAGCACTGCTTCTATCCACTCAACCCAGGCTTTCTCTACAAGATAGTGGTCTCCACCATCAGCGGGTTGTACCTACAGGCCCAGCGCATAGAGGGCCGCACCGGTAAGAGACATGTCCATGTACAGTATAATATAGAGAGAACCTTGAAGTTGTAAATTAAATTGTATATTGTAAATTAATATAAAATTATTGTTGAAGTGGTCAATTATTATTTCCCAAATGAACCATAGTTTGTTGACAGCTGTCACTGTTTTTCTGCATCAAAACCTGTTGTGAGTGATTTCAGTATCAGAAACTTTCCATTCACCAGAATCAGTGTAAAAATGTAAAATATGTGCAAAAACATACATATCTGAGAATATCAAGTCTGAGAGCACTAGTGAAAATGCTTTTATTTTGCATTCTTATGTAATTTATTACAACAATTTTTCATTACAAATTATATTATTAACAATGACTTGACTGAAAAGTAGGATCTTATTAACATGAATTTCAGAGTTTCTTAGTATTTTGTAAGCCCCCCTTTTTGCTTTAATGACAGTGTGCACTTAGCTGGCATGGCCTCCGCAAGTTTGTACAAAACCTTATGATCCATTTTAGATCAAATCCATCAGAGTGTAGTTTGATCACATGCTTCAATAGAAGGGATTAGACATGAGGAAATTCTGATTATTTTGTACAAAGCAGTTTACATGGTCAGGATCATACATTTGCTTACATTTAAATAGGGACCTAGAAAAAGTGCAGAATCTTGAATATTGAATATTCATGATACTAAACATTTACTTTCTTTGAGTTAAATATTTAAAAATTCTAAAAAACTTCTGTTTAATTACAATTTTAAAAGGAAAAAAGAAATAATCCCAGATTTTCAATGTGGTCTCAGACTTTTGGACTCCAATAAACAACTATACAAATCATATCATTATTAAACCTTTTTCTAGACATTTTTACACATTTCTGGCTTGAAATAGATAATTTTGCTCATTTTACACATTTATTTCTAGAAAGAAGCAAAATTATCTGCCGCACTTTGTGTGTATGTATTTACAGCACCCAGTCAGGTGAAGAACCTTCAGCTCCTCCCTGGGACACTCAGTGGCAGTCTCAGGGCTTCCTGGAGTGCCGGTGCAGGAGATATGGACTTCTACACGGTCTACCTACTCCAGAACATACATGTCGAGATCATCCGGCGTGTCCCTAAGCAGGACAACAGGACTGACTTTGAAGATCTCGTACCTGGGCAGCTGTACACAGTTAGAGTACAGACAGTGAGTGGAGCACTGACTAATGACAGCAGCATCAGCGGACGCACAGGTGAGATGTAATAAATAAAGGTTTGGTGGAAGCAGATTTATTAAAAATTAAAAGAAATACCTTGTTCTGTTACTGTTCCTCAAGGTACAGATGTGTAAATGTATCCTCAAAGGTGGATTCTTAGTCCAATTCTGTACCTTAAATGCTACATTCTCTAGACCAGTCATGAAGGGTGTGAATTCTTTACACTTTGGTGATTTCTCTTATTAAACACATCTTAATTAATGTGTTAGACTCTCTGGCCTTGCTCTACTTTTTTTCTGAGATCATTCATCACTGTATATGTTTGGCTGGAACTTTTATAATTATATTCTCTTGTTGCTACCTCATCAGTATATCAATCAGTTCAGAACAGTGATCAGGATCCTGGAAACACAACAGATTTCCTGTAGAACTCAGCTTAATGTTTGTGAAGTATACAATATAATACATAGCTACCGGTTTTGGAGATATTCTGAAGGCAATCTTAAATTTCAAACATAAACTAACAGACCTGAAAAAAGTAAATTTGTAGAAGCATCTAAACATTAGGAGTGAGTACACCCTTTAAAATTAAGAGGTTCTTTAAAGTAATGCCTTAAGAGAACTATTTTTATGTTTCCCCTCCAGAAATACTGAAAAGATACTGAATGGTTCTTTATGGAACTGAAAATGGTTCTTCTATAGCATTGATCTAAGTAACCTTTTCTGGCACTTTTTTTTAAGTGTATGTTGGATGTTAATGTGGTCACAGAAGATTTGGCAAGGTTGACTGCCATGTTATTCCCTCAACATACTTCCAATAGTAGGCATGCCTCTCATAGTATACCTGTCCCAAGTACCATTAATATCACTGTCCTCAAATTTAAAATCACATCACCCCAGAAGTTACAAAAAAAGCAATCTAAACACCAAGTCCAACTCTTACAAAGTAAAGGCTTGGGAAAATATCACAAAATCAAAAGTACAGTAAATGTTGACACATGCCTTTTTTTATATATATAGCTGTTTATCTCTTGCACTTGTCTGTGGTTTTTCAGTTCCTTCACCGGTGAAGGGCCTCCAGGCCGACAGTGATCACACCACACACAGCCTGGCTGTTAGCTGGGATGCGCCGGTGGGTGTGTATGATGGCTACAGTGTTCAGCTGTTGGATGAGGATGAAGCCATGGTAGCCAATGTTTCAGTACCTGCAGGCATCACACATTACCGGTTTGAGGGTTTGGTTCCAGGAAGAATCTACACTGTGCATCTTAAGACCTTCAGCAACACTTCTCACAGCAAGGACATCATAGCAAAAGGGCAAACACGTAAGATGCATATTTGCTCATCTTGTGGGTGGATATTTAACCTTCAGGTTATTTTTAACACTTAGCAGTAGATGTCCCAGGTCTTTTCTTCTGACTTATGACAGTGGAGAATAGGCTCCTATGTAAGCATGTTACTATACTAAACAGATACTTGTGTTTTTTCTTCACCAGGCCCAGCAGCTGTGAAAGGTCTCCATCTGCTTTCTAACAGCACCGCTGAGCTGGCATTCGGCTGGGATGTGTCTGAAGGCTGGGTGGACCACTACGACCTCCGCCTGTACAACCCGGACAATATTCTCCAAGACCACAAGAAAGTGGGGGCAAAAGAGAGAAGTTGCATTTTCCCTCACCTGCTACCTGGGACACTTTACAAACTGGTGGTGATAAGCAAGAGCAGAGGAATGAGCAGTGAGTCTTCCCTGTTGGCACGCACAGGTGAGAGGCTTTAACTCTACAGAGATGCAAAAAATCATTCAGAAACAGTTCAAAGGGGGAGCATGGTGGCTTAGTAGTTAACACATATGCCTCGCTCCTCCGGGGGTTGGGGGTTTGATTCCAGCCTCCGCCCTGTGTATGTGGAGTTTGCATGTTCTCCCTGTGCTTCAGGGTTTTCCTCTGGGTACTCTGGTTTCCTCCCCCCAGACCAAAGACATGCATTGTATGCTGATTGACACCTCTAAATTGTGTGAATGGGTGTGTCATTTTGTCCCATAATGGGTTGGTACCCCATCCTTGTGCCCTGAGTTCCCTAGAATAGACTCCAGGCTCCCAGAGACCCTGTGTAGAATAAGTGGTACAGAAAATGGATGGAGAAACAGTTAAAGAGCTTTGGTTAATGTTCACATCAAACATCAGAATGGGGAAACATTTTTGGTGCGTCCTGATCTCCTGGGATTTTTACACACAATGGTCTCCATAGTTTACACAGTGAGAAGGGGTAAGAAGGGGAAAAACTGTCCAGTTCTGTGGAAAGAAATCCCTTGTTTATGAGATAGGTCATAGGAAAAGGGCCATATTGGTTTGAGCTGACAGGAAGGCTATGATAACGCTAATAATCACTCTTTACAACCGTGGTGAGCAGAAAAGCATCTCAGAATGCACAACACAACATTAAACCTTGAACTGGATTTTTTTTAAAAAGACCAGGTGATCTTTTTCCATATTTCAACTGTGCAGAGTCAGTCTGGCCATTCTCTGCTGACCTCAGTCTATCAAGAAGGAGTTTCCGTTTGCTGAGCTGATGCTGAAATCAATTCTGAAACTTACTCAAAACCAGTGTAAGGACTGGAGTGTAATTTAGGTCAATTTGATGAGTCTGTGTGACAGATTAGTCTGTCACTCTTAAACAATGGCACTTCTCCTCTGCTATACTCCTGGAGTCAGGTCATTACACGTTTTTAATTTCATAGCTCAGTAAACACTATCTAAATGCAAATGAACGTCTAAACTATTACCCCAAATTATTTACTATTTCCAGTATTTTCTTTCAACATCATCTTTTGTGTAGTGCCTTTGATAATTATTTGAAAATGTATTTTGATTTACGATCATCATACAGGAACAATTTCCCACGTTGCTTAAAAAAGTGAAGTGAAAAAACAAAGCATGCAGGTTAACGACAGGTTAATTAGAGACAAGATTAATGCTATGTGTAATAGGATGTGACGTCATATAAATACTATTTACAGCTATAGCGAGTGTTCTACCTTCTCTAGAAGCAGCATTGTATATTCTCTCTCTCTCTCTCTCTCTCTCTCTCTCTCTCTCTCTCTCTCTCTCTCTCTCTTTCTCTCTCTCTTGCTCTCTCTCTCTCGCTCTCAGTTCCTGCCCCAGCTCGAGACTTGCAGATTGATCATGAGGGCCACACAGACAGTGTGTTGCTGAGCTGGAGACATGCTCCTGGGAGTCTAGGTGGATACATCATTTCTCTGGAGGGCTCGGATCAGCCAGAACAGAGACTGGGACCCGAACACACTCGCACAATCTTCACAAACCTTCTGCCTGGTCGCTTATACACTGCTGTGGTGCGCAGCTGGAGTGGAGAACTTACAAACACGGTCTCTGTAGTAGGGCGCACAGGTTTGTAGAAACAACCTGCTGTACACACAGAACCTAGAATACCCATAGACCTGAAATCCAAAAGTCTATAACAGGATCCATTTGTGTTTGCTAATGAAAGTTATGAGTCTAGTGTTACCCACAAAACACACAAACACATTAACACAAATATATCTAAATAAAAAGGATATCTGACAAACTGGAATATTCCAGCTGACATCTAGCCATGTTTATCCAAAATGGCTGCCGTTCACATGAGCACGTTTTATGGAAAGAAGGAAGATAAATTCATAATGGAATATTTAGGTGTTTGTATGATGTTTCACTATTAATGTAGATACCTTAGAAAGAGTACATTTTGATTTTTGTTTTGTTGAACAAATTTTGCAGAAGGATATAAACAGGGTGTCTAAATAGTCAGGAACCTATAAGACTAAAAGTACATGTACATAATTCTGTATTTTTTATTTGCAACATGTGCTGTACATGTTCACCCTTACATTGTACACATTTTCTCAGCCGCTGTATCATGTATTTGTGGATTTTTCTCAGCATATTCCCAGCTTTATTAAACACCACTTATGATTAAAATATATGAAAATACATAAAAAATAATGAATACATATTTTAGTTGAAATAGAACTGATTTTTTCTAGAGCAGCAGTAAAAGCATTAAAATGAAATTGAAAATCCTCACTTACTTTTTTAAGTTATTTGTTAACATATCATAACATAAGAGAAAGAAATTAAGAATTTTTTTTTCTGGATCTCAGGAGGTAAACATACACAGTAGCCCTGACCTGTTTTACTGTAACCGATGTGCTCTGACTCAGTTTGTGTAACTGTGAATGTTTAATGTTGCAATTCAATTCAGCATGGCAGTCCCCAAATAAAAAAAATTAAAATAAAAATACTCAAACAAATGAGGCACTCTGTAAGTGGTGTAAGTAATTTAAATACATTATTCACATAAACAGCAAACTGCACATCTCTGAAGGTTTATGTTTTTTTTTTTTTTTCAAATTGCACACACGGAAATAACATTTCAAATTTTCATTTCACAAAGACACGTCAAAATGTGCTCAGTGTACAGAGGCTTGCTTTGACTCATAAAAATATATCTAGTAGTAGAAAGTCTGACAAACTTCTGATAAAATCCCTCTGATTAATCACAAGAATAACATATAACATATAACATATGTATGTCATGAACCACATATTTGTGTCCACACCTGTGACAGTGTAGAAGTGTATATATGTTCAGTGATTTCAGTTTTAAAGATTCTCTTTATCTCTTTCCAGTTCCTGAGCCACCCACGTCACTGACCATTAAAGATGTCGGCCCCGTTGGCACGGTAGAGGTGATATGGCACGCTCCTGCTAACGGGGACTATGATGACTTTGAAGTAAAATGGCTGCCACGAGATGCGCTGCAGATGTCCAAACCAAACCCAATGAGACGCATCATCTCTGGTCTTTACCCTGGCCGGCTGTATAACATCAGCCTGAGCACTGTGAGCGGGGGAACACCAGGGCCTGTTGCCTACAGCTCAACTATTTACCACTCCATCCGCACAGGTGAGTGCACATTCAACCACATACACACTGAACTGGGAGATAATTACACAGCTTTTCTTTTATTATTATTATTTTTTCCTTGGGCTGATTTCTTACACATAGTTGCAGCCACAAGAGGGCATGTTTAACTGGGAAAACATACATTGGGTCAGTGTAGAGTTGGCAGTCATTGACAAATGGTGAAGAACTTTTAAATTTAGGTCAGTTTAAGGAAAGATGTTTTGAGTGTATGGTTTCCAACACAACTGACCCAAATTATGTAGGACTTTATATTTATAAATCAGCATTTATAGCTTAGTGGGGACCAAACAAGGATCAGACAAAGACCAAACAATGTCCCCACAAGGATACGGACTATTCTGACATTGTGGGGACATTTGGCTGGTCCCCAAAAGACAAACTCCTTTTTTTAAGAGCCATAACAACTCCTTTTGGTTACTGAGGTTAAGGTTAGGGTTACATTTAGTGGTACTATAGCATTAATTAGCTGCAGTATGCCAGTGGAGGGTTCTCATGAAGATAGTAAGACAAATGTGTGTGTGTGTGTGTGTGTGTGTGTGTGTGTGTGTGTGTGTGTGTGTGTGTGTGTGTGTGTGTGAGATTTTTGTGATGTTCTTAATAAACTCTGTCCAGCTCTGGAGAATTGCAGTTGGAATACGATAAGTTCAAGCCCAAGAAACAGAATAAGTGATCAGGGTCCAGCAGTCCTGTCCTAGTTTCCTGAAAGATGTTATGCATTTCTTACTTGCTGAGAAGTTTTGTGTAAGGAAGAGAAATCAGGCTGCCGTCTGTGGAGAGCAGCTGGTGCTGGATAGCACCTCGTTTGTGTGTTGGCCCAAAATGAAGGAACATACTGTTGTCGGAATCGTTCATGTTTTATTCAGTACAGAAGATCCTCAGTGGTTCAGCTCTGCGGAGGAAACTGCACACCCAGAGTCCATTTTTAGACTGTAGTCTAATAGGGTGAATTAGAGACATAACATTAGTGATATGTTTTTCCGGTAAACTACCTGCTGAACATATTGATTTCGAGTGTTAAAGTTATGTGCTTTGATGAGACACAGCTTGTCATTGCTCTTGTCATATCTGGACATGCATATGTGTGATGTATAGACATTAGACTCCATTATGAAAGCCATTTGTTCAACAAGTTCCTTCCTTCTTTATTCACAATGATGCATGATTTTTGAATTATTCATTACAGCGTTGTAAAAAGACAATTACTGTCATTTGCTGATGAAGAGTCATGGAGAGTCTTTTGGTTCTGCTCTCATTGTTTGGCGCCGCACTCAAAGCATATCGCTCCTGCTGACTGAACTGATTTGACTGATGAGTTGATAGCAGACAGCTATTATGGGTCTGTGAAGCATGTATTCACACGAGACCGCTGTGCTTCCACTAGTCTGAGCCATTATCAATCGCCTGCATCCCCTGGGCCAAGAAACGGACCATTGATCCAAAGTCCTCACTGACTCAATGTTCTTATTCGGGTAATTTTGCTTCAGAGTTGCAAATGGACTCAACTAGACAGTTTTCACCCATTCGTCTTTTTATTCTTTATCATTCCTGGTTTTAGTCTGTGCCTACTCATTGCCAGTTTTTTTTTCTTTTTTCTGCAATGCTCTTCCTTGGAAATGTGCCCAAAAAACTCTTGATTTTAATCAAGTGATTGAGCAACGATGGCTCACTGTGTGTGAGAACAAAATGCCACTCCTTACACATTCCCCTCTTTACACTCTTTATCACAGCAAGGTGCTGAAGATAGATTGGTAAGAGCAGGTCATACAGTATTAATCAAGTGCTTGGAGAGAGTCCATGTCCGTTCGTGAAGCTAAACGCTTGCATGCTGAGCTTGCTGACTCACCATTGGTTATTATGTGGCCCACGTGTAATATGAAAAATCCTGAATTTGCTGGAACAAATTGACAAAGTAAAATAATTGCCTAATCACTGTTATCATATTTTAATTTGGCCCATGCATTGGATTTTTCAATGTTTCACTGTTTCACTGTTTGAGAGAAGGACATAAGATGAGAACAAACGTTAACTTCAATTTAAAGGTGCAGTAGGTAAGATTAACGGTCCATGGTTAAGTGGATAGGTTCAATGTTTGAATGATTATTTTTTTTCCTTCAGCTCACTTCACCATTCCCATCCACCTTCACGAAGCCCAACCCCCTATGGATTTACAGGGACCCATAGATTCTAGTGCTTGTAAAATGACTAAAATGTGGCTATAAAATAGTGCTAAAAATCACTTTAACCGCCTCCACTATGTACAATGTCCAGCATGGAGACCGTGTTCATGTCTGACCTGCATTGTTGTGAAAATCCATAATGACAGACATGAGCAAAAAACAATGATAAGCTGATATAAATATATATTTTTTTTACCTTTAAAGGTGCTTATTGTTTTCAAAATAAGGTCTCTAACGGTGTAATAGGAGGGTTTACTCATATCTTTCCCCCACTTTTCAGCTCCAGGACCAGTCCAGAGCTTCCACTGTCACCCCTTAAGCTCGAAGTCTCTCTCATGCTCCTGGAAGCATCCAGCATCTGATTACAGCGCTTACTTCATAGAATGCAGGAGGCAAGGCTCAAAAGTGCGTGTGTACAATTACACACTGAGTACTAATACCCAGTTTCAGCACTTCGACAACCTGGAGCCTTTCAGGAACTACACAATCTCAGTTACAGTGATCTCTGGAGACAAGAAAGGTGCAGCCGTCCAGAACAGCACCTTCACCATGATCGACCGTAAGTTACATCCCTCATTGTTCAAGAAATCACTAAACACAAGACAGATTTATCAAGCCTTAGCCCTAAAAAGCATCTTATTTATTAAAATTAGCTTCATTATTTGCATAAAAGGTTCACGGTGAGTGACAAACTTCCTCTGGGAAGCTGCTTGCAGAAGCTGGGAGATGCTGGATTGTGTGGTTATGGAGTTAGTGTGAACACTTAATTTTCAGCTACCTATTAAAGAAAGAGAGTGGAGAGATATGTATCTGACAAATTATGGACTTCCCTCTAATGTGCTTGATTAAACCAAAAACATGTTTGAAATTGTTGCACAATGCAAACCAAAATCATCAGTTTCTTCCACCACATGTTGTACACTGTACTGTTGTAGTACAGTGATCCATCCATCCATTTTCTATACTGCTTATCCTTACTGGGTCATGGAGAACCTGAAGCCTATCCCAGGGGGACACCCAGGGGGACTCGGGTCCCCCACCTTGTGACCCAAGTTCCCTGGGATAGGCTCCAGGCTCCCTGCGATCCTGTGTAGGATAAGCGGTACAGAAAATGGACGGGTGGATGGATGGATGGATTCTGCACTATTTTTAGGTCCTCTTTTAGAAGGTGCTATTTAGCGAATGTGTGATATTCACCATGTTAAATGCTTTGTACAAACGGTCAGATTTTCTTCATGTCTAATCTCTTCTGTTGAAGCATGTGATCAGATGACACTCTGATGGATTTAATCTAAAATGGATCATAAGGTTTTGCACAATCTTATGGAGTCCATGCCAGCTCGAGTGCACACTGTCATTAAAGCAAAAGGGGGCTGAACAAAATACTAAGAAACTCTGAAATTCATGTAAATATTTCAAAGATTCTACATTTCATTCAAGTTGTTGTTAATAATATAATTTGTAATGAAAATTGTTGTATTAAATTAGAAAAGAAAATGAGCAAATTTATCAAATGAAGTCTTGAAATTAGAAAAATGTCTAGAAATAGCTTGGTTTAATAATTTGATATTTGATTTATCTTGTAATAGGAAATACTAGATAAATTTGAATGAACAAACAAACGAATTAATTAATTGTTATAAGGGTACATGTATTATAACTGTAGATGAGTCCAAGTTTTCTAATAGTTTTTCCCCCAAGATATTCATAAAAATTTTGGATGCTCAGGGAAAGGATTCTGATTACATTTTTGTAACATCAGCTGTAAGACATATGATCTCTCTTTCTATAGCACAACAGTTTAGTGGACTAAAAAAAGAGTACTTTTTGTCTGCATTCTCTGTTTTATTCCCCATTATAATGCCCATTAACAGAACATGTAATCTTTATAAGTACAACACATAATTATCTGTAAGTTATTCAGTGCTCAGTTGCACACAACGGCTTCTAGTTAGAAGACTTCTGGTGTTGAAAGATGTTTGTTAAAGTGAAATGTTACCTTAAAAAAGTTCCTCTAAAGTTCAGCATTCTAAATCTGTCAACATGATTTATATGAAGAGTTCAGAGTAAATAGATAAAAAAATAAAGTAAGAAGCTGGGAGATGCTGGAATGTGTGTTTATGGAGTTAACAGTTTAGCACTTTTAAGCCACACAATAAAGGAAGAGATCAGGAAAAATATAACTGATGCAGATTCTAGACTTCCTTCCAATTTGGCTGATTAAAATGAAAAACATGTTTTTCTTCTTTTCCTAAAATAGCTAACAAGTAATCAAAGACAAAAATCATCAGTTTTCTCACCAATATGTGGGACATGGCACTGTTATTGAACAGTGAAATAAAAATAAATAAATAAATAAAAAGGTTGACTAGTTAAAGACTGTAGAGAGATATTCTTAAAATCATTCTTGATTCATAATACTAACCCTGCAATCCACTGTACTCAGAACTAAAATAATAATAATAATAATAATAATAATAATAATAATAATAATAATAAATAAATAAATAAATAAATAAATAAATAAATAAAAATATCCAACATGGAAAAGTGCAATAGAACAGTCATTCAAGTCAGGAACCTGGGTAACTTAGGGAAGCTTTCTTAAGTAATATTTCTCTTTAATAAACATTTTTCAACACCATGAATCTTCTAACTATAAACTGTTGTGTGCAACTGAACACTGAATTACTTACAGATAAGTAATTCACAGTTAATTACTGTACATACTGTACTTACACAGATTACATGCACTGTTCATACAGTAAATACAAAAATAAAGTAGAGAAAAATAGAGGAAGCAATAGAAGGGAAATACATGTGAAGTCTCTAGTCTAAAATAAAAAAATATGAACTTGCATTTCTTTCTTTCTTTCTTTTTTTTCTTTCTTTGGGTTTACTTCAAATAATGACATCTTAGTAAATGAAAATATGATGAATATAGTCAAATGCTTCTATTTCCTATTATAAGACTACAATAAACCAAATATAAGATCATTAAACCTATTTCTATCTATTTTTAGTAATTCCAAGCTTGAAATAGCCTTGTTCTGTTGGCAGATATTTGTGCTAATTTGTTGTATTTAGATATTTAGCATTTGTTGTATTTCTAGCCAATCTTATGTTTGATGTATAATAATCTATATTTATTTAATTATTATTTAATCATTTATAATCAAGAAAAATAAGATCAATTTGCTCATATACAAGATATTTTCACCTGCTAAGATATAATTTTATTGCCATTGTTGGCATTCTGTTGCTGGATGAGTAGAAAGTTCAGTTAGATTCATGGCTAGGTTTGGTTTAATTTTTCTGTTATTTACAAAAAAAGCAATAATTTATGACCAATCTATCCAGTTTTAGATGTAATATGAATATTAGTCCTATTTTGAGTACTAAAGATGTGTCACTTCTCATCCAACTAGCGAACAGTACTGAAAAAAAATAATAATTACAATAAACCAACTATTAAACCTATTTCTATACATTTTTACTGATTTCAAGCTTTAGATTTTCTTATTCTACTGGCAGATAATTTTGCTTCTTTCTAGAAATTATAGACTACCAATAGAAGAAGTTTTAAATGAGTAAAAAATGTCTAGAAATAGGTTTAATAATCTTTTAATGTGTTTATTCTAATCTTATAATGGGAAATACTAACTCAGTCGTAACATAGTTTCACTTACTAAGATGTCATTTTTTGCAGTAGACCTGTGTACAACACACACACACACACACACACACAAATAAACACACACACACAGAGATCTGGATCACATAACTGGATTAACAGTCCAATTACGATCCTTTAATGAGTAAAGAAAGGTCTAAAGGCATTAAGGACCAGTGCAGAAGGACAGCATAGTGTACGTCAGCTCACCTGAGCCGCTGGAGCAGACGTCTCCTGGGAGCAGCTCCACCAGCAGACTTGAATAAAAATTCACTCAAATAGCTCAGGCCACCTGGGAGAAGGAGCGAGCGAGTGAAGTGCAGAGAAGTGAGGAGAAATGAGAGAGAGGAGAATGACAGAAAGAGGGGAAGAGGACTGTTAGTCGGGGTGTTTAAGCTCATCTGCCTGGAGAGGAATGGCAGGGGAGAAGCGTGAGGGCACAGCTAACAGAATTAGACCAGTTGAGACGGAGCCGCATTAGACCACAAATCCTCCAGCTGGCTGCGACAGATCCGCGCAAGTGGAGCAGATTTATAGCTGTGGCATCGTGTTTTCTTTCCTCTTTTAAACAGGATTTTATTAGCCAAATGCATATATTTAATATTTAAATGTCAATAACACTATCATAAAAAATAGATATATTCTTTATTTCATTTCTAATTTAACACAGATTGTGCTACAAATGACCGAATGTGCTCAAGTTCATTACTTATTCACAGATATTTGGTCAGGCACTAGGTCTATATCAAATATATGTTGAGCTCCACATGTTGACATTTCTGTACAAGTGTTTAAAGTTAAAAGTGAGGTGGTGGGTTATCCCCTTTCTGAAATAAATTCACATAAAATAAAATAGAAAACTTGTCTGCCAATAGAACAAGGCTCGTTTACAGAGACCCTGAGTGGATCTTTGCAATCAGTAAATCAATCGATCAACAAACAAATAACTAAATAAATAATAACCAACTAAACAAACAACCAACCAACCAAATAAATCAATAAAATATACATACAAAAAAAGTCTCTAAAGGTAATTACTGCATCCGCATCACATGTACACTATTTACCTTCTCATTTTCATAGAAAAAAAAAAAATTAGGAAAACTACAGATTTTCACATACGCTTGTGATAACATCATTTTCAAAAGAAAGTAAGTGGTGTGCATGATAGTAAGTGATTCAGAAAAATAAAAATTGTCAGAATGACAAAATGTTTATATGCGCACATGATAATTGTGAAGCAGTTTTTCACAAGGTTTTTTTTTTTTTTTTTTGGAAGGTCCCTTAAGGGGCATTATACTATTTTTAAAGCTTTTTTTAATTTTTAAAAAAGTCTAGAAAAAGGTTTAACCCTTTCTCACAGTACACTGGTGTTCCATACTGCCGGCAGAATGGAAATCGACTTATCAGGCATTTTCAATCAGTATAAACAAATAATTATTTCATCACTGCAAGTCTGTTATAAGATTAGTTAGGACACTGTTGGGTTTCTGTCTGTAGAGTATCGTGACTCTGTGTTTAGCTGCTGGTGAGCAGGGCGATGGGAAAGGGAGGGATTTGAGCCCCCTGCTGGTCAAATAATTAACACCCAAATGTAACTATAATAGAAATATTTCCACTTGCTAAGGTTTCGTTTTTTTTAGTACAGTTTTAGTGACACTTTTGTCTAGTAGTAGCAAGTTACTGGTCTTGTGTTATAATCCTAAAGCCGAAGAGAGAGTAGAATTGATGAAGGCTATTAAATGAGAAAGATGTTCAACATTACAGTGGAAATGGCCCTTATCTTTACAGAGTTTTATCCTGACTTATGATCTGTTCACTCTATAAGCCTGCTCATTTCA
Source organism: Cranoglanis bouderius (assembly GCA_023630585.1). NCBI lineage: Eukaryota > Metazoa > Chordata > Actinopteri > Siluriformes > Cranoglanididae > Cranoglanis > Cranoglanis bouderius. The sequence goes on along the minus strand of CM042538.1, from coordinate 11,961,133 downwards.
ACAAGTCTCATGAAGGTAAACATGAAGGTTGCTCACTGACACAAGTCACTTCATGAAGGTATTTATGTTTGCAGGGCCGCCAGTGCCTCACCCCACAGTACTCATCAGTGAGAGAGCAGCCCACATAACCAAGTCCACCATTTTCTTCAAGTTCAACTGTAGCTGGTTCAGCGACACCAACGGGGCCATTCGCTACTTTACTATTGTTGTAGCCGAGGCTGACGGTATGCCTACTCTGAAAACCCATACTTAATCTACTCTAATGAACATGAAAAAGCATTTGTGTTTTAAATCGCATTAATGTTGCAAAAATGAACTGGGTGAAATACAAGTGTTACAGATTACATAGCTGTGAAATTGTTGTTGTGTTATTGTATTCCCTATCACACCTATCATACAGGTGTGTGTGTCAGTCAACTTATTGATGAGATATTTTGGGTTACTTAAAATACGTTTTACAATAATAGTGGTACAGTATTAAAAAAAAAAAATGTCATGGGTCCGTGGGTTACTACTAATGGTAGGGATTTAAAAGTGAAGCCAAAATGTCTCTGAGGCCCTCTAGTGGCTGGCTGCAGTACAATTTTTAACTCCGGCCATTCCCATGTTAGTGAATCAAAGAACGAGGCAAACATACATTTTAAGTTACATCCCCACAAATAATTTTCAGGAATAGTGTTCCTGAATATTTCCTTACAATAAATGCATTTTATAGGAGTTATATTTTTATAGATGATAAATAAAAGGGCATGGTTGATGAAACAGTTTTGGCCGTGACAGTCGAGTCTCATGAACGCACACATACTCTCCAACACACACCTGAAGCTCTGTAACAAAACCATGTCCAGTTCTGCTGTAAGCTATTTAGTGTTTTTCAGGTATGTTGTTCATTTTGATGTAAGCTGTAGCTCTTTATACTGATATTATACAGTGGGGGGAAAAGTATTTGATCCCCTGCTAAATTTGTACGTTTGCCCACTGACAAAGAAATGATCAGTCTATAATTTTAATGGTAGGTGTATTTTAACAGTGAGAGACAGAATAACAACAAAAAAAATCCAGAAAAACACATTTTAAAAGTTATAAATTGATTTGCATTTTAATGAGGGAAATAAGTATTTGATCCCCTATCAGTCAGCAAAATTTCTGGCTCCCTGGTGTCTTTTACACAGGTAACGAGCTGAGGTTAGGAGCACTCTCTTAAAGGGAGTGCTCCTAATCTCAGTTTGTTACCTGTGTAAAAGACACCTGTCCACAGAAGCAATCAATCAATCAGATTCCAAACTCTCCACCATGGCTAAGACCAAAGAGCTGTCCAAGGATCTTGTCAGGGACAAGATTGTAGACTTACACAAGGCTGGAATGGGCTACAAGACCATCGCCAAGCAGCTTGGTGAGAAGCTGACAACAGTTGCGATTATTCACAAATGGAAGAAACTGTCAGTCTCCCTCGGTCTGGGGTTCCATGCAAGATCTCACCTCATGGAGTTGCAATGATCATGAGAACGGTGAGGAATCAGCCCAGAGCTACACGGGAGGATCTTGTTAATGATCTCAAGGCAGCTGGGACCATAGTCACCAAGAAAACAATTGGTAACACACTACGCCGTGAAGGACTGAAATCCTGCAGCGCCCGCAAGGTCCCCCTGCTCAAGAAAGCACATGTACAGGCCCGTCTGAAGTTTGCCTGAATGATTCAGAGGAGAACTGGGTGAAAGTGTTCTGGGCAGGTGTGGTCAGATCTCTTTGGCATCAACTCAACTGAAACATAGAGGTGGGAACATTATGCTTTGGGGGTGTTTTTCTGCTAAGGGGACAGGACAACTGCCCCGCATCAAAGGGATGATGGACGGGGCCATGTACCGTCAAATCTTGGGTGAGAACCTCCTTCCCTCAGCAAGGGCATTGAAAATGACCTTAATGACTTGGAGAGGATCTGCAAAGAGGAGTGGGACAAAATACCTCCTGAGATGTGTGCAAACCTGGTGGCCAACTATAAGAAACGTCTGACCTCTGTGATTGCCAACAAGGGTTTTGCCACCAAGTACTTAGTCAACAGGGTCAAATACTTATTTCCCTCATTAAAATGCAAATCAATTTATAACTTTTTTGAAATGCGTTTTTCTGGAGTTTTTTGTCTCTCACTGTTAAAATACACCTACCATTAGAATTATAGACTGATCATTTCTTTGTCAGTGGGCAAACGTACAAAATCAACAGGGGATCAAATACTTTTTTCCCCCACTGTAACTAGCAAACCACCATGCGTGAACGAAGTGATGACATGCACCAAGGCAGCTAACACTAGCTCAATTTCATGATTTATTGACTGTAAGACCTTAGTGAACACTCAGAGTAGATTGCTAAGGTTAGCCAGTCTCTCCTTTTCAAACAAACTGCACTGACAGAACAAGCAGAGGATAAAAGAGCACTTCAGAGCTTCAGGTGTCAGCGCTAGATCATGGATATCATGGATAGCTGCGATTTATTTCCTCAAAAAATTGAGTGTAAATGTTGACTGTTCTTTATGAGTATATTATCAGTTGGTACATTACATTAGCTATTTATACTTAAATTGCTTGGATTGTCAGCTAGCAAATGGTAGCTCGGTCAGTTATGACTTAAAGTTTTAAATTCTTTTCCTGATAATGGTGAAATCAATATACTTGTGGAAATTATATAACTACAGTTTAGCATTTTACAGATTAATGAATAATTCTATACTTACCACTTTGAGTTAGCGTTCAATGCACCATCTTACTGTACGTTGTACTTCAGGTAATAGCGCTCAATGTGTGCGATCCTGGCATTAAACAGGGGCGTATCCATGAGTAATATGGGCAGGTGAGAAGCGGACCCACTGTCTGACCAGCTGTATCTGCTGTGCAGACTCTGGCTTTAATTTTGACCTACTGCACAGATTCTGTTAAGATGCAGACTCAACCAATTCAACCAAAAAAGGCTTCAAGGCCGCACATTTGGAGTAAATGGCACCATGCTGTCCACTCATATATACAGTCATTGGTTACTCAGTCTGTACTGGATTTCGCTGAGTTTTTTTGTGATTGTTGTGGCCAAAAATGCATGATTTTGCTGCAGCATTTTTTCAAAACCTGCAAAGCAACTTGCTGAGTTTTTTGTGATTTTTTTAAAATGGAAAACTACTTGAATTGGCGAATTCAACTTGTGTTGGTAAATGAGATCTTTTAGCTGTACTCGTGTTCGACACGTGTATCGAAGAGGGCTTTGACTGAATATATGCTGTAATGGCGTCACATGATGCGTCTTGGCCAAAATCTGTGGAAAATCTGCAGTCATTTTGAAAAATTGCAAGTGCCTAAGAATATTGTGTAGTGTGCTTGATTTTGCGGTAATTTCTGCGATCGCAAAATTGCGAAATCCTGGAGGGACTGGTTACTACTAAGAGAAGAAGGAATTTAGGATATAAAAACCACATACAGTATTGTCTGTAAACTCAAACACATGGTAATTCACAGGTGCGGAGCCTGTGTTGCCAGAACACAGGCATCCTCTGCCCTCTTACCTGGACTACAAGCGCAACAGCTCAGTATTGGCTTACCAGACCAACTACTTTCAGAGCCTGTGCGGAGACGAGACGGATTCGGTCAACCGGGTGTTTGAGATCAACCTCGGGGCCGAGATGGACCGTCTGGGAGGGGCTTGTGAGCAAGACATGGAGCACAAACAGCAGGGAAACTATTTCTGTGATGGACCCTTAAAATCCAGAACAGCCTATAGGTAATGTGAATCTCAATGAATGCAGGAATAATTAGTCATAGTAAGTGCCTTTAACGTCAGCACTATTATTGCACCTTATGTAACAGTAAAAGTTAATAATGCATTACACAGAATGTAATTACACTGCAGTCACTGACCATAGATTAAAATAATAGCGTTTGATTAAGACGTTCAGACATATATTAAAAAACATATCCAGATTCTTTAGATGGTTTTATTACTCAATAGCTGCAAACGAATTCAAATATATTTTTAATTTTTCTACAAATCACAGGACAGGTCACAGGATTCAAAGTAAATACTTTAATAAAATATTGAACAACAAGGAGGTTTGATGCCCAAAACCCATTTTGTAAAACTGAAATGATTTTCTTACAGTATTTAAAAACTGGTTAGTTCAGCAGTATTCAGATTATTATTTCTTGATTAGACCTAGAAAGTTTTGGTCAGAAATGTTCGAGACCATGCTGCATCAGTCAGTGTCATCATGTTAGATAGGAAGTGCAACACTTAATGGAGTACTAAAAATCCGAATAATGGTGTAGAGTGGTTTTAAGGTTATTAAAATCGTAAATATTTCTCAAAACATCCATAGTACAGTATATGAGTGTATACACCATACAGGGAAGAGTTAAAAGTGTTCAAATGAGCTGTATGGTTTGTTCCAGGCTGAGTGTGCGAGCCTTCACTCAGCTCTTTGATGATGAGAACAGGGAGATGTCTCATCCTCTGTTCAGCGACACCTACCTCTCACTCCCAATCTGGACACAAGCAGGTGAGACACAAATACATGCCACTGCTTCCTGTACTCATGTCAGTGCTGCATAACTATAAGGAATGCACTTGCTCTTCCAATCAGAGCCTCTGGGAGGTGTCGTCGAGGGCATCAGCGCCGGACTGTTTCTCATCGGGATGATGATCGCTGTAACCGCCTTATTGATCTACAGGCAGAGGGTCCGCAAAGTGTGAGTGTGTGCACCCAAACACATGTCGACACACACACATCCATTTCCTGCTTAAAGGCAAGCCATTAGCGATGGTTAATGAGAGGACTAATGTTAAAGGGGAACAGGAAAGCTGAGCATCTGGAACACACAGATAATTAAATGAAGAAGTGATGAAGAACAAGAGATCCAGCTCCTGCTCACTAATTTAATCTGCCTAATAGGTTGCTCTAACATAATAATTATTCAGCACATACACACTGAACAGATTTTCAGCTGTGCTGACATACAGTTGAGGTCAAAAGGTTGCATCCCCTTGATTTCTGAGTATAAAAAATAAATACATACTGTATATTTACTATAATTTTACAGATTAAAGATTCTACAGAACTTTATGGTGTTTTCCAGTACAGCATTACAGCAATTCAGTCAGCAGTTATGTTTAAAAGCAAGCGTGAAAATTTTGCCTTCAGGTCAGCATACTCTAGTTGATTAATTTGAATGTGAAATGCTTTACTGAAAGCATGTTTACTGAGTAAAGTTTTATTTAGGGCATAAATTTGGAATTTCAAAACCTGAAACCTGGCAACCCTCCCCATAAACTTACAACAAGGTGTTCTCCATCCATCCATTTTCCATACCGCTTATCCAACACAAGGTCACGGGGAGCCTGGAGTCTATCTCAGGGGACTCGGGGTACAAGGCTGGGGACATGCTGGACAGAGTGCTAACTCATTGCAGGGCACAATCACACACACATTCACACACCATGGACAATTTAGAAATGCCAGTCATCCTACAATGCATGACTTTGGACTCGGGGAGGAAACCGGAGTACCTGGAGGAAATCCCTCAAGCACGGGGAGAACATGCAAATTCTGTGCACATCCTGGTGGGATTTGAACCCTCAACCCTTTCTAAAACAAAACTAAACAACGACAACAGAAATAAATGCTCTGTCTATTTTTCATCTGCGTATTCGTTTAGAAAACATCGTACACCTGTACATCATTATAAATATATTTACAGTATTACTGTATATTGATACAGTATCTTAACTTTTTGTTACTTTTGCAATTAATGAGAGGATACAAACTGTTGCATTAAACTGTTCGTTTGTATATGTGTGTGTGTGTGTGTGTGTGTGTGTGTGTGTGTGTGTGTGTAGAGCGGTGCAGGAAAGCCCTCTGGTGAGGATGAGTATGTGGAAGGAGGTGCCCACCTCAGGGATGTACTCAGGGGTCAGGAGGTATGACATTTTTGTTTTATTGTTTCATTGTTTTATGAAATTAATGCCTTATACAACCCCAATTCCAAAAAAGTTGGGACAGGGGTAACAAAAGGCTGGAAAAGTAAGTGTTACTAAAAAGAAACGGCTGGAGGTTAATTGGCAACGGGTCAGTAACATGATTTGGTATAAAAAGAGTATCTTAGAGAGGCAGAGTCTTTCAGAAGTAAAGATGGGCAGAGGTTCACCAATCTGCGAAAAACGGCGTCTACAATTTGTGGAACAATTTCAGAATAATGTTCCTCAATGTAAAATTGCAAAGACTTTGAATATCTCATCATCTACAGTACATAATATTATCAAAAGATTCCAAGAATGTGGAGAAATCTCTGTGCGCAAGGGACAAGGGTGAAAATCAATATTGCATGCCCGTGATCTTCGGGCCCTTAGGCGGCACTGCATTAAAACCAGGCATGATTCTGTAATGGAAATCGCTGCATGGGCTCAGAAACACCTCCAGAACTCATTGTCTGTGAACACAGTTCGCCGTGCCATCCACAAATCCTGGTTAAAGTTCTATCATGCAAAGAAGAAGCCATATGTGAACACGATCCAGAAACGTCTTCTCTGGGCAAAAGCTCATTTGAAATGGACTGAGGCAAAGTGGAAAACTGTTCTGTGGTCAGACGAATCGAAGTTTGAAATTCTTTTTGGAAACCATGGACGCCGCGTCCTCTAAACTAAAGAGGACTAAAGAGGAGAGGGACCATCCAGCTTTTTATCAGCGCTCAGTTCAAAAGCCTGCATCTCTGATGGTATGGGGGTGCATTAGTGCCTATGGAATGGGCAGCTTGCACATCTGGAAAGGCACCATCAATGCTGAAAGGTATATACAGGTTTTAGAGCAACATATGCTTCCATCCAGATT